>JBBJLS010020483.1:0-15172 GCA_037577275.1 Bryconaethiops microstoma
TGTTAACACTTTAATTGAAAGTTGAACCATGCTTGAGTAGGGAGATTACCAAACTGTCAGAACAGCAGTAATAGAAATTCTCCAAAAATACTTTATATATTTTTTATTTTTTTACCTTCTATTATAAATGACAGATGTGTTCTCCTTCTCCTGCATGGTGACTGCTTTGGAGATACGAGTTTTTGTTTCGACAGTGATTGAAATTCATATTCCACTGAAGGCAAGGTGGAACGATTGGCTCACAGCAGAACCCTTGAAATGTCAGTGGTTTTCAAAGCGTGACTGAAATGACTCCCATTGAAGAAGATGCGCTTCACTTGATGATCGATTGACCAACAGCCCATGGCTTGCGCTCCCATCAGCTGAAATCGCTTGCATCTAATTTCCTCACGTTACCGGATCGATATGGACACTGCACTTTCCTCACAGCTAAACGTTCGTGGTGTCTGCTTTGGTCCTTGTGTTTTGTGGCTGGACGTCCGTGTATTGAAGCTTTCTCAGGCCATCATCAGTCTTAGTTGTTTACAACCATGGAAGCTCTTTCATTGTGTGTGGGAGCAAAAGAAAGAGTGAGAGACTGTGTGTGAGAGAGAGTGTATACACCTGTGTGTTTGTTCACTACACCACAGAGAATGCTTCATCTGTCTAAAGCCTAAATCTGCTCTGTGCTGACTGAAGTGTTCCGCAAAGCCTGGCTTCATAATACACTCACCTCGCTGGAGGCTTCTGGTACATTTGATCATATTTGCTGTAAATATGAGTGATTTAAATAAAGATGATGTACATACAGTGAGATTCACTGTTCAGTGTTTGAAGTCCTTATCGATGTAGTTTAATAATGAGTACTCTTTTGTATTTGAAATGTATCTTCTACATATGGAAAACCTACAGGGTACCAATATATACATTATTACAATAAAATACCTCATTTCAGGAGAGTCGTTTTCATAAGCACTTACTATTCCATGCCGTACAGAGTCTATTTCCCACATATTGCACCATCAGCCAGCCTGGTCACAGTCAATTATATTAGTAACCGAGGGATGTATGATGTTGACGATTAATCGAGTAGTCAGGGGTATAAAAAAGGCCAAACAAAAATAGACTTACCTGAACAATAACAAAAAATTCACAAGCTTTCAAGACAAATATTTTACTGTAAAAAACAGAAACTAGGAGGCCACAGCAAAAACAGCCTGTACTGACTTTCATTATTGTGATGTCATGATAAACTAAATGATTTGTATACGTCCATCTTTTCGATCCTTGTGAGTTCAGCCCCACCCATTTACACTGAAGTTATACAGAGTGATTCAACCAGGACTTTTCTGGACAAGGCCTAATAGAGCTCATTTACATATGTCAGCATTTTGAGTAAATGAGGTTAGAAAATGGTCATGTAAAACATTTATTGACTGTATTTGGTGAATAAACCACACAAACCGTCATAATGATTGCATGGAAAAAAAATTATGTCAAAACAATGGACAGCACGTGTTTTTTAAAAGGATTTTGTTAAAAAGTGAATGAATTACTGCTGGTAATCAAACGTGTAGACCCCCTGGTGGGCAGTGAACATACTGCAGGTGGGCACTATGAGGTCATTTACAATAAATTTGAAAAACATTTCAAATGACCGTAAAATACCTTACATAAGAAAGGTAATCAAAATGAATGAACTGCAGCCAAGGGATTTAGTTTTGGTCTAATTTTATTCCAGAATAGGTCTCATTTTTCCATCACTGGCAGGTAACCGTAACTGGTGGAGGGATCGTGTTGATCAGAGCTATGATTAAAGGTTTGGGGGAGTTTCAGAAGAGCTTCAGATTTCAAATGTGGACACACCATTTTCAATTAATCATAGTGTTTGTCTTGTTTGCTGGAAATTTTTTTCCCTACAAAAGCAGTATGTGAAACAAAGCATTTTGTTAAAACTATGAAACAATGAGTGGACGAAATCAGATGTTTGATCTGGTGATCTGATGAGTCTCCTCAGAGGATCCAGTTTTCATCACTGACGCCCAGTGAGATAACCAGTAGCTGCATGTTCCAACCGATGACTGTAAATGCCGTATCATATCCAGTGGTGTGATTCCTCATCAAACAAATTTCAATATTAGTCAAAGACAACACAGGTAAATACAAAATGTGTTTTTTAAGTGAAGGATTTTATTATTAACGGAGAAAAAGAATCCAAACCTACATGGCCCTGTGTGACAAAGTGATTGCCCCCCTGTTAACATGTGACTTAACCGTGGTTCATCACACCTGAGTTCAATGACACATTTAAGTGCGACAAACATGGAAAAAAATGAGGAATCAGGAAGAGAGCAAACACTTTTTCACAATACTGTATACAGTCGGTAAGGGTATACATAACATATACTGTATAGTGTCAATGAGTGTATCATATATATAGAAATAAATATATATCATTTTTACAACCAATTAGTGCATGCACACATACATAGTACATATATCACATATACAGTCAGTAAGTGAATATATGCTAAAAATTCAGATGCAATATTCCGTCATTGAATGTATATCATATATAAATGAGTCTCTGGTTCATACGGCTCGTAGACTCTTGTTCCGGTGGAGGCTCTTGAGGGCACTTAGCAATTGCTTTTGTTAGACTGCTGCTCATTATTACTACACTGACAGTCCTCAATATAAATAAATATTAAAACGCATAAATAGGTGTGTACATCAGGTTCTGTTTCTTACTATAAAGGCCTTTTCACACCATGTACATTTTTTCAGATAAAAGAAACTGATGCAGTGGAACCTTCACACCAGGCATGATGTTTTAGTTTTTAATACACTGGGAATTCAAGAGGAAGATGGAAGGGGAAGCAAGAATGGGTTCTTCAAATGTATCACTTTTTTCCATTAAGCACTACAACCAAAAGGCACGCACACACACACACACACACGCACACAAACAAAATGGGTACACCCCCTTCTACAAAGAGACTGGGACATAAATAGACTACAATGCACAGTCACTGTGTTGTTCTGACACTCACCATCATTAGCAGCCTGTCACACACAGTCCTTCATATATCGTTTTTAACCTCGGCATGTTTATAGTTGGCGTGTTGTTGTTTTTGTGCTCTGCCCGGAGAGAGATAAGCAGGTCCGATGCCATTTCTTTGCAGTGCAACCATGACAGTGCAGCTCTGGTTGATCACCCCAGAGCTCTGGTTGTTAACCCACTAACTGCCCAGAAAACCGAGCTGCTCGGATTAAAAATGCGTCACAGTCTGTCAGTCCAGACTGGATGTAGAAGACGGCATTAATATGTATGTACATGCTTTCAGACCTTGATGTGTTTTTCATCTGTAAATTGAACTGAATGGTCAATAGGCCTTGAAGGAGAATTCAAATGCTTTATGCAAATCACAAACTAACCATTGGCAACCCATGAGGGAGGCCAGTTTTAATTAAATTGTATGTGTCAGCCAGTGTCAGTGGGTGATGTGTCTTGTTTTCCTGGATACTGTAAATGTCAGTACATAACTGAGGGATTTTAAATGTCTTGGTCAATAGGAACAGTCATATATATTAACTATGGGGGGCTGAGGGGGGAGAATTAGCTGCTTGAAGGCATTTCATCCATTCCTGATTATCCATGGAAATGGGAGCAGGGTTGCTGAGGAGGGGACGGCAGCCTCGCTCCGGGTCAGGGAACGAAAGGCAGGAACGTGGCGCTTCTGTGCTTGACAGATACGCTCTGAGCCAGGGGTATTAGACACGCCGGCACCTCAGCGCCTCGCTGCACAGCAGAACCCTCCCACCGGCAGCCTCAGAGACCCAGCACACACACAAACACGAAATTCAGCTGAAAAAATCTAAGCAAATGTTGACCTAACAGTATATAAACCGGAGTTACAGGCAAGTTCATTGTAATTCAGTTGTGTGCTGCTGAATTGTACTAAATTGTACTGACCTCATTGTACTGAACAAATTTTTGTTTTACACTGAAATGTAAACATAGAGCCGACCGATATGAAGATGTCGATACCGATAGAAACAAAATCACTTAGCCGAAAATGATATGAATTTCATGATAATGATATTAATTTCATAATAATAAATAACGAAATAAATAAAAATCATTGTTATTAATATGAATAAGATAAGATAAGATAAACCTTTATCAGTCCCACAAGTAGGAAGTTTGCATTGCCACGGCAGAAAGTGGACAGAACACAAGTAAGAGCAGCAAAAACAATAGAATAAAAACTATACCAACAGTACAGTATACAGAGAATCTAGAAATGTACACATGGGCATGTGTGTATTGAAAAATATGTATGTATATATACATGTATGTAAACTTAGATAAGTATATGTATGTATGTATGCCAAAGTAAAAAAAAAAACACAACAGAAGTGATGTTGATATGTACTTTTGAATGATATTAATTGAATAATTATATTAATTTCATAATACATAATGAAATAAACATGAATTAGTGTTTTTAATTAAACAAACTCCAGTAGTTTCAGTTACTCAGTGCTTCCCTGGAATACTGAGCCTGGGCACCTCTTCCCCCATCATTACATATTTGGTTTCTCCCTTTACCTTAATGAGTGACACCTACACCTAACCTCCTTTTCCTATTTCAGCCCAGCTCGACCCAGAACACATTTGTGTACTGTGTGGACTTTCATTATGCCCTTGTTTCTCTCAGCCCTGAGCTGGATTTTAGACCCCCCGGAACCGCAAGACGTTTGGTTTGACTGTTGCTATTGGACTAGTTTTTGGAAGTTGTATGTTTGAGCAGTGCAGATAAAGCATGCCTTTGTTCTTTTTTCCCACCATTCTGAATAAACCGACCAAGAATTACTCCTGTCAGTACGTCTTTGTCTTCGCGAGCCAGCCATCATCATGACACTGATAAACTTGCCAGTTGTCAAGTAATATTTTGAGCTCATTTGTCAAATCCTAATCACATTTTACATAATTTTCATACTGTAGCTCAAGAGTAGAGCTTCCCAGAGTCTGCCAGCTTTGTGTGTTCGTGTATATGTTGTTGCACTGCATTGAAGCTGGCCTCACTTGCTGCTTCAGATAAATCTAAATATATGACAGTAAGAGATGCAAGAGATGCCCTTATTACGGAAAATCAAATTTTTCTGTTTTTTTTAAATAAGAGTTTAACATATTACATAAATACTGTCACAGATTCAAAACTAAGCTTTAGCCCCGCCCACTCACTACGAGGTTATAAGGAGTGAGGCACAATAGAGGGCAGTCCTTTCCATGTATCTGTCTTAAAGGCACACTATCCCAAACAGCTTTTTTCATGTAAAATGAATGTTTCAACTGTTTCTGGTGCATGAAACCACATAAACATCATAAGTGTACCTCGAGGGACATAAATAATAGAAAAATACAAGAAATGTACAAGACAAATACAAGAAATGGGACCGTTTAAACATGAGTCCACACATGTTCTTCTCCAAAAAGCCCAGTTTCTAATTCCCCCGATAAATCACACGATGCAATCAAGCTGGGAGGCTAAAGGCGAGCACATCCTCCCTTTGAGTCACCAAATCCTTTCAAACTGCCACTAACGCAAAGCAATTGGAGCGTTTAGCACGTTTGGAGAACATTACCTTCGTCAACTAACAGACACCTGTACTGTTATGTGATGGAGGGAGGGGGAGGGCCATCCTACCCAGAGCGATACCTGTTACGCCCTCTTGGATCCCCAGCTGCAGATGGTGTGGCGTCCCTGGGAAGTGATCTTGAGAAGCTTGATATACTGTAGTTTTGACCTCATGGCCCGTGCCATGGGAATACAGCCCTGATCTTCACTGCAGGTCACTGTACGAGCAATCTTCCTCTTTCTCTTGGCATCAAACAACCACATAGTTATTTCTACCAATGAATAACTAAGTATATCTCCAATAAGAGATATGAGGAGTTCATCCTTGGGCCTTGTAATAGAGAGAACCATGTTAACAAAGTTCTTCTGTGATCCCACACATCTGTTCCAGGTTTGGGGAGGGTTTAGGCTGGAGCCCCTCTCATCTCCGGCGGGGGTTTAAAGACTTCCCTATATCTTTCCCTTATCTGCTTAAAATGAGACGGAGCATTACAGCCCACTCTGGCCCGATCCGAATCTTATCAGCAAGTAATGGGCGGCTCAGCTGGGATCTGAGCACGATGGTCACGTAATGTTCGGACATCTATGAATCTAAACACCACTGGCAAGAAACGGCAGCTTTTGTAACCCAATTGCCAGGTAATGTCTGGCTTGTGTTCTGATCCGCGCTCTGTGGACGCAGCATCTTCCTTGCCAGTGGGAAATGTTTTTTGTCTCCATGATAGCGCTGCAGATCTAATAACCACATGGGCCATGTGGCATTTAAAAGATATTAAAAAGTATATCAAAGTGCCAGCAGGTATGAACACACGTGCCGTGATGCAAATGATTTATTGGGTGGGAGACGAATGCAGCGTCAGGAACACTGAGGAACACCCACTAAGAGTAGATTTTGTTGGGAATTCTGTATTATTTTATTAAACTGATATTCAATACCTAGAAATAAAGTGTGACCTCCCATGCTTGTGTGCATTCTGCACATATTGCTGGTCTATTGCATGGTATATTGTAAAATATTGCAATTGTTTTCACACCGTCCAAATATTTTTAAGGAGCACTATATGACCCTATATTGACACGGGAACAAGAGCTGTATGTTCTTCTGAAGCTTTATCCAAACTCTTTAAAATAAATGTTTACATTTACAGCATTTGGCAGGTGCTATTATTCAGAGTGACTTAAATCTGTGCTTTGCAGACCACAAGAAGACACGCCCCTCATTACTACTAAACCTAGACTTAAAATTGCTAGTAGACTACAATTTTACCAGAGATGATGTTAGTCCACCAGGGTCCTATCAGATCACACTCAGAAGACTTTTTTGTATTAGTTAAGTTAATTTATGATAGAAGAGGAGAGTCTTCAGTCTCTGTTTGAATACAGTGAGGGACTCAACAATTCTGACAGTCAGGGGAAGTTCACTCCACCACTTTGGTGCCAAAGCTGAGAAAAGTCTTGTTGCACCTTGTCTTGAGAAGTCTGGAGAAGAATCAGGTGGAAGGAGCTGGACCATTTTTGGCTCTGTATGAGAGTTTTAAATCTAATGCGAGCAGCCACAGGAAGCCAGTGAAGTGTTCACAGTAGTGGAGTGGTGTGTGAGACGAGGTCTTGTGGTCTTCAGAGGAAGGTCAGCTAGAAGTGAGTTACAGTAGCCCAGTCTAGAGATGACAAATTTGAAACAAAAGCTTATTTGAGCAAAGCCACTTGTTAATCTCAAAAAACAAGGTTCCTCAGAAGGTTCTTTGAGTGATGCCATGGACCCAAAAAACCCAAAATAAAATATTATACACCTTCACATAATAAAAACGTTCTTACTTTAAGGGTTCCCTACAAGAACCTTCACATTATATGGAGTGTCTTACAACTGTAAAAAAGTTATTCACATTTACAAAAATAGTACACCTGCTAAAAGGGTCTTTAGGGAAATAAAAGTGTTTTTTCTGTGCCATCAAATCCTGTCTGGCTCCTTCCTTTTCAAGAATATATAGAGCCTATTAATGAATGCTTCTATGCTGATTAAACATTTTTCTCTACAGCTGTATGTCCAAGACTAGAGCCATATAGGAACCTTTATTTGTAAGAGCTGTAGGTTTCTGGAATTGTTCAGAGTGGTCCAAGCCAATGACTCCTAAGGTAAGGGATCTAAAAATATTACACATTTCTTTTCTTAAAAAATGACTGCAGCCACAAATGTCTCCAGATTGGGTTTGCCTGAAGACAGTATTCAGTCCCTGGATCGGAGACTGATGCAGTTTTAATGTGCAGAGTTGCCTGATTATCCTGGAATTGATATGAGTGACCACATTCTGGAGACCACTCAAGCAGCTTAAGTGGTCTCCAGAATGTGATGTGCCTCACATGCAGCAGGAATTAATGTTTGAACATAACAAGCGAAACGTAAAAAATCAATTATGGGTCTAACTTTGTTTCCATGGTCACCACTGACAAGCACAGTTGATACCAGAGGATATAAATCAGAGATATTATCACTAGTTGGGTGGAATTCATACAAAGAACACACAAAAAAGCTTTAACATATACTAGAACCTTTGTATCTTCCAAGACTCGGTCATGACAGTCTGTGAGGACTGAAGTGAATTCTAGAAAATATGCATCCCGCACCAAAATAAACTGAAAAACAATGAAAAAGCTCCTGAAAAAGCAATCAGAAATCCATGGAGGATAACTGACAATGTTAATGAAACACTTTTTAGAAAACACTTATTAAAAAACTCCATGGAGATTTTTCCCTATATTTATGCATGTGTCTACACCAATCAGCCACAACACTGAAACTATTGACTGGTGAAGTGAATAACATTGATTATCTTTTTAGAGTGGATCCCGTCAAGGGCTGGGATATGTAAGGAAGTGAACAATTGATGTGTTGGACGCAGGAAAAATGGGCGTAAAGGCCATGTTGTGATGGCTAAACACCTGGTTCTCAAAAAGGGCAGGTCTTGTGGGGTGTTTCCGGTATGCGGTGGTCAGTACCTACCAAAAGTGGTCCAAGAAGGAGGAGTGAAGGCTGGTCCCACAAAAAGAGTTACTGTAGCACAAACTGCTGAAAATGTTCATGCTGGCTCTGATAGAAAAGAGTCAGAACACACAGAGCATCTCAGCTTGCTGTGTATGGGGCTGAGTAGCTGCGGACCAGTCAGAGCACCCATACTAGCCCCTATCCCTCGCTGAAACTGGTGGCCTAGTGGTTAGGGAGTTTACCCTGAGATCAGAAGTTTGTGGGTTCGAATCCAAGGGCCGCTAGTGGCACCACTGAGTTACCCTTGAGCAAGGTACTGTACCCAAACACTGCTCCCTGAGTGTCCGTCTTTGGTGGAAGCCCCCTGCTTGACTTGATGAATGGGTTAAATACAATGAAAGAATTTTGCATAGTTCACACTGTGTGCTGTGGTGTGTTCACGTGTGTCTATAAGGGGCCACTTTACTTTACTTTTACATCAAGTGGACCGCTGGGTGTGTCGCTAATGTGGGGAAAAGATGGCATCAAGTCAAGTCAAGTCAGGAGGCAATATGGAAGGCACTGTGATGCTCTGGGTAATGATCTGCTGGGAAACCTGGTTTCCCACATTTATGTGAATGTTACTTTGACATGGACCACCTACCTAAACATTGTTCCAGACCAAGTGCATGCCTTCGTGGCAACAGTAGGGTGGTGGTGGGGACCTAGTGGGTAGGATACTTGCCTCTGGACCAAGAGGTCACGGTTTCGAATCCTACCTTCATCAAACCACCACTGGGTTCCTGACCCTTAACCCCAAGGTGCTCCACGGAGACTGCCCCCTGTAGTTAGGGAATGGAAGTCGTCTGCTAAATGTTGTAAATGTATTCCCTAATGGCAGTTCTATTCTTCTTAGAATGATGCACTGGGAAAGCTGCTGTAAAGGTTATAAGACTGATAGGAAGCCTAGCATTATCGACCTCCATGATGCTTTGAGAATCCGGACCCACATGGTGTTAGATGCACACACACGCCGTGACCTTTATCCTACAGTGCTCTATTAAGATGGTCAGTGAACCAGAGATTCTGCTGTCCGTGCCCCCGACAGACAGAATAAGAGAGTGTGAAGGGAAAGAGTCCTGAGTAGCGAGTTTTAAAAACAGGAACGGGAAGCACACCAGCAGAGGGAGGAAATAGATGTACAGGGGGTAATGTTCTGTTATTTATTGGCTGAAACTACAAATAACAGACCCTTACATCCTGACTACGCCTTAGAGTCGTCCTCTCCTTCTGCTATTGTTGCACTTGAGAGGAGCTTGTAATGTGGAATATCTGACCTCCATCCAGGAAAAGCCAAAGAGCTCCCAGGGAGTAATTACACCCTGAGGCTACTTAAATCAAATTAAAAACAGAAATGCATTGCTTTGTCCTAAGAAATTACATCAGTCTTTATGACATTTTAATACATTTTAGTTTAAAAATATATAAAATAACAACATTTAAAAATCACTAAAATAATTACTTTAATAATAAATTGTAATTACATACATACCTGATAGCAAAATGAACTGAAACATCTCACAGTCTTCACAGTTTCAGACACCCCAGCCAACGTCCCCCACACCCCAGATCCTCCCACAAGAAACTCAGTTTTAAGTGTCCCAACTCCTCCCCTGATCCTCTTCAGCTGTATTAGACTAAGGAGGAGCTCCAGATACTTTGCATCACTGTGTTGGAACATTTTTGGAACAGTTTGAATCAGAGCATGACTTATTATTAGCTCTTATTCAGTTATACGTATTAATAACTTACTAATTTAATATCTTAGTAAATCGCCAATTATCTCAAAAGTTTCTAAAAAAGGCGAAGGTACTTCTAGCCAATCTCTTGATATGAATCCCATTGAAGATTTCGGGAGGTTTATATTTAGAGAATTTAAGAAGGTTCCATCTAACAATATGTTAAATCATATATTATCATGTGAATATACATTTTTTTTATTTATCTTTCATATATGCATATGTTTATTGTTTAATTTTATTTTAGTCATTTAAAAAAAAAAAAAAAAATATATATATATATATATACACAATGTGTTATTTATTTATTTTAAATGTACATCCTTTTCAATATATGTATTCTAAAGGACACACAAGATAAAAAGCAAACAAGACAATACGAAGGGAAGAGGCCTCAAATTACACTGTTATTTGCTGCACATTCTCTGTAATCACTCTGTAATGTTTTCTTTTGTGACATGTCCTTTTTAAAAAGGAATAAGAAAAAATGTATGGAGGATTTTTCAAATTGCACATCTATTTGAGGGACCCTTTGTAATTTTGAGGAATTGAGGCTTTCCAACAACATGTGAATGTTTTTACATGTTTATGCTTGAGTAAATACTGTTTTATTCATGTTTATCTAAAGACAGTATGTGTGTATAGTGGATTTATGCTCTAAACAGATTTACTTCACACTTCTGATCTACAGTACATGGACACCGGGGATTTCTTTATAGTAATAACAGCCTCACCCAGAGTAGCTCCATTCCACCATTTCCTGAGTACTTTAATTACTCGCTTGTTCTCCAATGGTTCCGCAGTCATTTTGCGAACCCCCGTCTCTCTTTTGTTCTGTAGTCTATTTCTTGTCAACCCGCCATTGTCTTTTTTGGCCAAAAGCTATTCATCTTGTTTCCTTCCAGCTTCTTGGAATATTTACCTGGCTGAGGTTGATGTGGACTCCAAAGTGCTTCTGTAAATTTGCAAAGTTCACTCGACTGGAGAGCTTCGGCTAAATCACCACCATTTCATCGGCAAATACACTCCCTGCTGGAATTCCGAATACAATTTCACATCACTCACTACGCTCCTGACAAGCACAGATGTAAATCCTGCAGTGACATCTAGACCTGCCATAATTCCACTGAGGAACTGAGTGGCTGCAAGCAAGAGGAAAATGACTAGCTTCTGCTCCCCAAAGTTTCCATTGGTTTATGAGTTTGTAACGGTTGATTGTAATGACTGACCTATCAAATAGCTTATTGCTAATAGCACCTATTAACCCTTAGAACACACTGATCTGTGCCGGCCGGGCAACAAATGGTAAATCATGAAGATACAGCAAAACAGGTCGTTGTATGGAAGTTCGCGAAGTTTGTGTTGATATTCGAGGTGTCAGACGTCATGTTGAGCTTAAGACCACTTCTGGGATTTTGAAAATCTCTCAAAAACGCCCACAAAGAACTTAAATGCTGGGAGAACTCTTAGCATAGTCTCCGCCCACAAGTGGAGGGGGAGCGGGCCGAGCGGCGGCACGCCAAGAGAAAGAGCAGCAAACAGTGAGCATGTAGGAGAACACCACAGGTTCTAGACTGTTTTACACTGTTTATATTTACTGAAATCAGATTTCAATTAGTTACATACTCTAATGGCTTAATACTGATGCTTTAAGATTAAATTTGTACTTTTGACGATTACTTCTCTATTTGATATATATGCATATATACTGTATATACATAAGTGTGTGCGTGTATATATATATATACACACACACACACGCTTATCCTACACATCTGGATAAAAGTTTCAACAGACGCAGAAAACGTGGGAAGGACAGAATTCGCTGTTTCTAAGTGCTTCTCTAATTTATCTCTTCAGTGACGTGATTTCCTGGGAAAGCTCTGGATTTTACTGCCTTGTTGTTTAATGTTGTGAGCCTACAGGTCAGCATTCCTCGACCTCTCCATGTGAAATGTAACGTTGCTGACAGAGGTCAGCGGAGTTCTGTGTCATTTCCCACGTTTACATGAGCAGCTCATGATATGTCCCTTGTTCCCAACAATGGAATGATAAAAATGTAATAAAACTGCTATACATGCTTCTCAGTTCAGTTTCTACAGGTGAGTGGCTTAATTGAGCTGCCAGATTTTCAAACTGGTCAGGATTTCACAATGCATGTCATTTTTTGAATATTTCTGTGTTGTTCAGCGGTTGAGATGTATTAATGGTCATTCAGAGAGGTCTGATGAGAAACAACAACTCAGTTTCTTTACAGTGGTGCCGAAAGTCTGTCGGAACCTTGCTACCCTTCACATTAACAACACGGACTAATGATCCGAAATCACCAAATAATAAAATATCTTTACATTGTCTTACTGATCACTGTAATACACAAAAATGCATGGAGCCTTTATATTGTTTTGACTCTTTCATCTGTCCAGCACAGGACTTTTAACTTGCTTAGTCAATAAGAGTGGACCTATTCATTGTAGCAAAAGAACTTAAGCTACATTAGAAGGTGTGACGCACAACTTTAGGGTGCATTATTAACTTCAAATATTGTCATGGCCGCTGAGGGGACCCCCTAGTACTCGGGTGACGTACTCCATTGCGGACGTAACTGAGATGGCCCAGATGTGACATTATAGAATAGGAGGATATGTAAATTGGTTGGTTTTTATGACATCACAAAAACAAGGAATTCAAAATGGGCTCTTTTTGCAGTCTAAATAAAAGGACTGTGTGACCCAGAGAGTGTGATCGGCATGTTAGAAGTGTTTACGTATTAAATCAAACTCTTATTTTATTGGTTTTCTATGATACGGGCCTTTTATTAAGGACATTATAACAGGGATAACAATAGCATGGTGTTAAATGTGTCAATTTTTCCAACCTACAGAGTCCTGTTTGGTCTTTTAGACTGGAAATTCAACATCATGCAGTGACTCCAGTCTGCTACTGTTTCTCATTTGAGCAGGATTTTGTGGAACAATCTGTAAACCAGTAATCACCAAACCTTCCTCCTGGAGATTTGCTTTCCAGCTGTGTTTATTTCTAAGCTGCATTTAACATGCTACCCCCTCCCCCAGCCAATCAGGGACTTCTGAAGAAGCCAGAGCAGGTGCTGCAGATTGTGGCTGGAACTTCACAGAAAGGTGGATCTCCAGGAGCAGGTTGCTGACTGCTACTGGTACCCTCATACAGCATCATAACAGTAGCTAAGAATGTGTGTATTTTTGTATGGAGGATGGATAGGTCAATTTTTTCTCCTCCCATTGAGATTCCAAACATGTCATGTTCTCCTAAAGCGCAGAATCGTGACAAGTGAGGCTAGTCAGCAAAACAGTGCTGAAATACGACTGCTTGGATAGAGCGACTGAGAAAAGAGCTGAGAATTGCAGATCTGGTACACGTCTTTCCTCCAGTGAACTGAAGTGACCATTTGTCATATGTGAACACACCACACCACAAAATTCATTCTCTGTATTTAACCCGTTCACCAAGTGAAGCAGTGGGCAGTCAGGAACACAGCACCTGGGGAGCAGTGTGTGGGGACAGTACCTTACTCAAGGGTACCTCAGTGGTGCCACTAGCAGTCCTGGGATTTGAACCCACAGCCTTCTAATCACAGGGGCAACTCCCTAACCACCAGGCCACCCCTGCCCTAAATGCTATAGTAATGTTAAAAGTTCAGTTGAAGGATTAAGAACTCTGTGCTCAGTTCATTTCGCCATATATGTACATTGATCAGTCATAATAATAAAATCACTTGTCTAATATTGTTTAGTCCCATAAGACCTTCATGAATTTGACTAGTTTATTCAACACAAAATGCTTGCTTGGATTGACATCTGTGAAATTTGGAAGCCAAAGCAAGACCCTGAACACTTTGTTATGTTCCTCCAGTCATTCTTGAACTTTTGCAGTGTGATCGATCGCATTATTCTGTTGAAAGAGGCCACTGCCATTGGGTAATGCCACTCCCATGAAGGCGCATACTTTGTCTGAAACAAAGATTAGGTAGGTGGTACGTGTTAAAGTAAGATCCACATGAATGCAAGAACCCAAGGTTCCCCAGCAGAGCATTGCCCTCAGAGCATCACACTGCTTCTGCTGGACTGCTTGCTTCACATCCATATGATTTAAAAGAAAATATGATTCATCTAACCAGGACACCTTCTTCCTTTGCTCTGTAGTCCAATTCTGATGCTCACGTATCTATTATAGTCACATTTGGTGATGAACAGGCATCAGTGTGGGCATTCTGACTGCCATTGGTGTACTGACCGTCCTTCCTTTTTAGGTACTAACCACTGCATATCATGTAAAATAACAGGGAATAATCATTTTGGCACTTTTTCCACTAGTTCAAGGCAAATAGGGCCACTAACTTCCAACATTTTAAAATATATTTGACTAAAGTAGCACACGTGCCGTAACAGTCTTTACATGGAGCAAGTCTATTCTCCTCATGAGTTCGCGTGTTTGTGTGCATGTAAGTGAGAAGGAGAAAGGAAGATAAATGACATACGGTAATGACAGCCTCTGTACACTGTGATAATTCAGTGTGACTGCTTGGCCTGTGAGACACTGGGGCTGTCGTCACCTATGATTGTTTGGTATCACAATCGTGTCTCAGCAGGAATTCCTGAAATCATCTGGAAAGGATGTGTGGGCTCAGGGATCATTATCATATCATCCATCCTCAGTACTGGACAGAAAGAGAAAGGGGGGGGGGCGAGAGAGAGAGAGAGAGAGAGAGAGAGAGAGAGAGAGAGAGAGAGAGAGAGAGAGAATCTCCGTGTCTC
>JBBJLS010020494.1:0-35547 GCA_037577275.1 Bryconaethiops microstoma
CCCCCCCCCCCCCCCCCCCCCCTTGCTCTCTCTCTCTGTGTCTGTCTCTCTGTACTCACATGTCCCACAGTGTGTACAGAGTGGATGGCACAGTCTGGTTTCAGGCAGCCCATGGCCTCAGTGTCTCTGTACTCTCCCTCCTCCAGTACGTACATATTCTCTGTGAACTGGGGCCCTTCGAACACCACCCAGCTGAAACACGACACACAAACAAGACATTTAGTTCCTCAAAGCTATTGTTTACCTAAAATGCACTTGCTTATGTGCTTTCTGATGCTGTATGAAAAAAAAAAAACTTCTGCTGTTTACCAAACATTTTTATATACAAAAGGATGTCCTACAGTGTCAGAAACCACATGAGCAAGTCTATTAACTACTCGACATGATACAAGTCCTGTGCAGATTTCACGGGTATGGTGGTGTTTACAGTGCTTTTTGGTATATAAGGTTCCATTAGTTGTTAGCTACATTAGCCTCATTCTACTAAATAAGTACCCGTAGACACCAAAAGCATTTAAACTCCAGAAATCAACATGTTATTGGTGGCAACAAGAAGTAAAACGTTTGTGTATTGTAACGATGCTCAGTTTATGTATGTGTTAACAACTCATCCCCATGCGTCTGTTGTCAGACAATGTTCAGCTGTTTTTTTACAGAGATTTCTGTGTTCAGAAATACTGCTTAACCCCATAAACATACTGCGTATTACATAGTTAATATTCTTCAACAACTAATGTGAATTATTAGGCAACTACTGTTAAAGTGGTGTTACGTAGTTATCCTGGTACTTGTCCCAGGACGTGGTACTCACTTTCCAGCTAGAACCTTACAGGAGCGAGGACAGAAGCCCTCCGGCAGGAACGCCAGACTCTCCTGCAGAACCACAACTTCTCCCTGGAAGTCAGGCTCAGAGAACAACAGGATCTGACAACATCAAAAAAATAAAATAAAATCAGTGCACAGCAGACTTCACAGTCAAACAACTTTTACACTGGTCACTTCTGAGCTCCACCTATGTTATACAGTACTGTGCAAAGGTCTTAGGCACATGGGAAAATCATTCATAAAAGTTGTTTACCACTAGGCAGTAGAGTTAAGCTAGTGTTAAAACACTAATATTCCAATAAATACAAACATTTAACACAGTAAATAGCGGTTTTATGTGTGGCAAAGTGCTCATTTAACCATTTCCAGAACTCTTTCCTCATGGAAGCCCAGTTTTACTTGTATTACATCAAATACCTGGGTCGGCTCTTTTTCACTTCACTAGATCAAATTAGGTGTGTTGCTTTATAAACCCAAGCAAAGACTGGAGGCAGAAATCTAGAAACGAGATTCGGTTCTAGATTTCTCTCTCCATTTACATTTATGGCATTTGGCAGACGCTATTATCTAGAGCAACTTACAGTCATTAGTTACGGCGACAGTCTTAGGTCTCGTCCACACAGACGTTTAAATCTTGGATAAATAAACACGCTCTGAACGCTCTGAACATTTGTTGTGTTTTGTATCTGCTCCTGATTGACTTCAGTGAGGCGCTACACTGGCGTTCGTCTGACGCTGTTTAACTCCAGCCTGCAACCCAATGTGTAGTTTCGTGTATTCACCTGTGGGGGCAGTAATTATTCTCTCCAGATTGTTTACATGTTGGACATCTTGATTGTAGTTCTACATTGAAAACAAAGTTTCATTATTTGTTAAAACATGCAATCGACATTATTGTTTTAAAAATCATCCTGATACGTCGTCGATATTGGGTTCACCCTCTTAATGCACAACGTCAGGTCAAAGGGACGTTTGAAGATTTCTGCCGAAGTTCTTTAACTACTACACTGTTGGGCTGTCAGTGTCAGTATCTACTTTTGATTCTGCTGCTACTGGTACAAGAGCACTGCACATTACAGGCCCCTCAACAAATATTTGTCACTGTTCCTAGAACACTTGAATCATGGGATATATTCGGTCCTCCAGCACGTCAACCGAACGCCATGTAAACGCGTTTTCTTTGCGTTCGTTAGGATTTCGCCAAGAAAACGTTGCATGCATCCGAACGCGCAGCCGACCGAGCGCCGGGCTGAACGCCCGTGTGGTTTCAATCTGCTCCAATGAACAGAAAAACGGCCTGCGCTCAGTCCGCGCTCACCTGGCGCCACGAACGCCAGAAAAACGCCTGATTCAGACGCCCGTGTGGACAAGGCCTACTGGTGCAGAAGCCAAATGCTACAATCTGGACAGAGGAACAGATTTGTCATGACTGTATATTTGCAATAGACCTGTGTAATTCATGAGTTCTTTTGAAAATGAGCTGATAAAAATCCTGACACTGAAATCTTAAGGTTTTCATACATTATCAGCAAAAGTTGCGATTTTTTTTTGTTTGTAGCTCAAGTGTTATTACACTTGAATCCTCTTAAATCCAAAATATGGTCTTCCCAAGAGACGTGAGCTCCGAGGGAGAATCTGTAATATGTTTAAAAATTAACTAGCCTCTGAAATCCAGACGGCTTGTTTTAAATGTAGTCAGTCTAAAGGCATTTTTGATTCTCATAGCCTGAGGTGTCTTGGAGCTGTCATATTTACGTCAATAACCTAAATGCGAAGATGCCAAACAGCCACGGAGAAAGCTAAAAGGCCTTTTTATACTAACCTTAGTTTCTACTTCTGTAATCAAGCTATTTACCAGATTAACTACTGCATGAAAAATGAGGGCCACATGAGAGACAAACATCTGACTTTCTTGTGGTTGAGGTTTTGGTCAATCTCACACCTTTATATGTAAATCATATAACCCAATCATGGCATAACCATGTAATCATGTTAACTGAATATGTTCTGCTAGAATATGGGGATAGATCTGGTCTTTTTTCACTGCATAGCATATAATATAAAAGGAGAGGCTCTTAATGGCAAAAAAAAGCCCATTTCAACTGCGGACGTTCTGTCCCCTGACTATGAAAGTACCAGTATCGTAGAATAATCAAAAAGTAAATATTCATGATCTGATCCTATGCAAAGCAACATCTGCTTCCACCATCTGCTTTAGAGACCTTCTCCAATGCTTTATTAAACCATTCTATAGATTGCGCCTTGTTTACAAATTATTGTGACCTGAAAATCACACGTAACCCATCTTAAGGTGGTTACTAAGGTGGGATCAAAAAACATTGAAAAAAAAAAAGACAGACCTTATGCATGCCTCTGTC
The DNA here is from genome assembly GCA_037577275.1 of Bryconaethiops microstoma. Taxonomy (NCBI): domain Eukaryota; kingdom Metazoa; phylum Chordata; class Actinopteri; order Characiformes; family Alestidae; genus Bryconaethiops; species Bryconaethiops microstoma. The sequence goes on from JBBJLS010020494.1 coordinate 3,204, forward strand.
ACCTTCATAATCTTCAGTAGGCATGTAAACTGACACATCCACATGTGCCAGATCACTTCATTTCAGGCAGTGAAGCTCTCTCATGATGCCCTTCATAATGCACTGTGTCTCTAGAGAAAACCAGGGCATGGAAACAAGTGGCCTGAACAGTCTCATTTCTACTTCTTCCACAGGATCCACTTGTCTGTGGGAAAATCATTGCCAGCATGCAAAGTGGGAGGCAAGGATTAGACATGCAGTTTTGGGATTTAGGTTCTGATCCCAACGAGTTTACTTTGGCTATGCATGTGCAAATAAAAGTTAAAGTGATTGATGATGTTCACTTTCCGGTGATGTCTGCGGAATTTCAAAGTTCACCCCAGCCATTCGAGCTCTGAATTCCCAACATGGGCAACATACATTAAGTTCAACACCACCTACACCTGGGAGAATGCCTTTGAGATCCTAGCTGAAATAGAATTGCTGCAGTGAAAATTTTCTCTCATTTTCTGACTAGCACAACTTGGTCCATCTGATTTCCATTATCTCAAAGCTAACCTCTTCCTCTCTATTCACAATGGGCCTAATCCATGTGCTGACGGGGGGAAGTCCGTTCATTAGAGGAATGGGATCATGGAAACAGTTTTCTGGGGTTGTCTTTATGAAGCACAGTGTTTGAACAAAGTCTCGAGAGGGCTCGGTATTCTCTTAAGTTGAGGCAGCAAAGAGAAGAGAAGGCTTTGAAAAAAAAGCAGGTTGATTGTAATGGGAATCTCCCTTTAAACGTGATCCAGCAGAGCAGCACAAGAATGTGAGGAATGTCTAGGTCTGAAAAGAAAATGAACATATTCCTCCAGCTACTCCTGGTGGATATATCAATTAACAAAATGTGCAGTGTGTACAAGATAAACTGAACAACAAAGTCAGGGTGGGGTTATGTGATAGATTATTTATAATTCCTTACGTGTATGTACTATTTGTAATCAAAATACTGTATATATTCAGGGTTTGATTTGGAGTTATAATGAATAGTCAGAGCTAAAACACAAATTCAGTATGATGAAAAATGACACATGACCTACTCTTACATTTGTAAAGACATTACTTTTTGTAGTTCTATGCCAGATGAATATCTGACACTGTCCATTTGAACTGTTTAGATCATGTCTGCACAAATCTGGTATTCATAATGCATTCTAAATGCATTTATAACCCTCTAGACCCCACAGCAGCCTGTGCTGGCTGCTCTGCATTTCACTGTAATTTACTTATGTGAAGTCTAACAGCAAACAGAGCTCCAGCAACCCTCATAACAAATTATATTTAAATAGATATTTTGCATTTTAATCAAAAGTTTTATATTTAAAAAAAAAAAGATTTTAGAGTTTTACATGATTTTTTACAGTGAATGTCCCAAAGACACCAGGAGGCATTTCAGGGATATGCTTTTTTATTTGGAGTCTGGCCGATTCTGCTTACCTAGATATCAGCGATGATACAGTATTTTCATGATGCAGTTTTTTAAAATCTGTGTTTATTCATGTGTTTTCATCATCGGTTTAGTAGATTTACTTGACGGATAGTTCCAATTCCATTGCTAATGTATCAAATTCAAAGTTCAGAAGCAAGTTCAATAGGCAACCATAAAACGTCTTCAGGATTGATGACTAAGAAAAATACTTCAGTTGTTTTAAACTGAATTCACACAGACTACCATCCTTTCATTCTTTATATCTAAACTGTGACTCCCTCACCTTCGCGGTGGCTAAACAAGTGGCAAGGACAAGCTCAGCTTCTTCACTTGAATGCTGTTCAACAGTCCAAACCATGTACACAAACAAATCAATATGAAATTTGCCTTTTCTGTTGTCATTTGCCATTCAACTGTGCTTGGTCAACACATTTTGCTTTGGTCTTTTAAAGAAAGAGTTAACATAGGAATCGTACGGGGAAGGTGTCTGTTTAGTGTTCAGTCATACACACACATGCATCCTGAAGCGATGATCTGATTTTTGTTGATACGTGTTTTCAACATTACGGTGTTTGCAGCGCCCCTCCATCCACCTACCAGCTCATCATTGACCTAGACCCACCATATACATTTATACATCATATGTATTTATACAAAAATGCGTTTATGTGTTAAACCTCCTTCACCTTTTGCTTTGCTTGACATTACTTTAGCACTGATCTTTGATCTGACACATGTCAGTGTAACATTAGACGTAAGGTTACAGACGAATTAGACACAAAAGTACAGCTTTTGATCAAACTCACAATACATATAAAAGACGTGTGTAGGCTTTTTTCAAAACAATGAAAAATACTGGAGTGTGTGTGTTACAGAGAGCTGTTTCATTTTGTAAAGTTAATCACAACAGTGAAGTTCAGTGATAGTTGCGAATGACATGGTATCAAATGCACCACTCACTTGCTCCCCTGTTTCTCTTAACTGCAGACAGGTGTACCTGCTGTTCTGTCAGTATGGTAGCAGGCTGATAATGCGCATTCTTCTATGTGAGATGACTCAGTTTTATTTTCTACAATGTATCATAACTTTGAGTGTCCACAACACTGCTCAACACTACAGAATGCATAGAAGTTAAAATTTTTTTATGATGACTCACTCCATAGGCTTGTGCTGGGGAAGTGATTATACTCAAATATACCAATATACCAGGATGTACAAATATAGCAATAAAAATAACATTACTATGCTGGTCTTATTATAATGTGATATGAAACCTGACATTACTCTCATATGCTCTCATTTTATTAAATGTCATACGTACTCGTAACCATGATTACTATGTACAATCATGCAGGTTTATGCCAAGCATGATAACACCTTATGGTTTTATAAAGCACTATGAATACAGGATGAATACTACGAACACAGAAAGTACTTTTTATCTGTAATTTTACTCACTATAGGCTCAAAACACCTGATCTCTAGATAGCATAATTGTTTACACACACACCTTTTTTTTACTGCTTTCCTTTGTAACCTTTATATCATAATACTGGATCATTTTCAAAATGTCCCATTATAATTTTACAAAAAGGCACATAGAACAGGAATATCAAGCTGGATAGGGGAAAAAAAAACATCTAGAAAAAAAAAAAACAGGAAACAACAATTTCATGCAGATGCGTACTGGCCCGCTTCTGCTTGTGTTAAATATAGTAATTTCATTGAAAAACAAAGCAGCATTGGCTCTGCTCGCCAATCTGGCCATTTCGGGGTCTTTAATGACCCCAGGGGTCACAGTGGTGAGGAAGTAAAAGCAGATCAGAGAGACCATGGGGCCAGTGGGCAAGACAGGCTCCATAAATCTAACTCACTCAGAGGAAACCATCCTTTATTTTCCCCATTTCAATTAAAACACAATCACAGTCTGCACATTGTGTGCCAGCCTATAGACAAAGGTTGGAATTCATAAAATGGCTTGAAAGACAGGAAGAGGAGGGGGTTCAACAGGGCACTCTTTTATGTTCGAGGATTTCAAGTGTACATATTGCATCTTTTCACTGTCTCTGCTTTAATAAAGAAATTGCCCAGCCCCAAAACAACTTACCAAACAGTGCCAGATCATCATGATTATTGTACTTACTGTACAGTAAAATAAAGAAAAGACATGTTCATAACTAGCAAATGTGTTTATTTAAATCAATCAGATTTAATATGATTAATAATGAAATAATGTAGAGGCAGTACCTTCTAAAGACAAAAAGACAAAAAAACATTTTTTTTTTTTTTAATAAACTAACTCGTGGGTTTATTAAAAGTCTCAAGTACAGGCAAAGTTGTCTATCCTTATATATCATTGGCAAGGTTAAGACTGCAAACAGTCTTGCAGTACACACTTGTGTAATGATGACAGAATTCTAAAAAGATTTTGATCACACTCTAGTGGTGAATTTCCGGAATGCACACACTAACCAAATTCCCAGCATTGACTGAAACAGTTCATTAACTTAATTGGTTCCCAATAATTTTGTACTATTAAGCCTCATATTTTTAAATCCATTTTTAAAAGATTTCCTCAAATGTTAAAGTGACAGAAACACAGATGAACAATTTCATCTATTTTTAATCTTTTGTTCAACTTGGTTAATTTTCTATGATATACATCATATGTTCAAATTTTTGTTGACCCAACTTGTCTATCAAAATCAAGGGCATTAATTAAAACAAAGACAACATTAGTGAAATCAGGTGCTGCTACTGGATGCTGACTTTATATCCTTGCCAACACTGATTTAGGCATGGTAACTGTAGGCCATGTCAGGCTGCTCCAGAGCATCCCATTCCATGAAGTCTACACAAGCTGTGTGTGTATGTGTGTGTGCGCGCCCTCAATTGAACCAGGGTCAGAAATTGGTGCTCCTTGAAGTAGCTGATTGCGCAGTGTGTGCTTAGAAACTTGACAAAAATGTTCAGGCGCCATCTAGATGCCTGGAATCTAACCTGGGCTTCATATTGTAACTTAAAACCCTATATGGCATAGAGGAATAAAGAATAATTGAAGAACAATGGAGAAGAGCAGTGCACCAAGTAATTTATTTTCAGTATTTATAACACAGTAGGAAGCAAGCAGGTGCATACAAATCATAAAATAAACTAAAATGAAAAAATAAAGCCTAGTATTGAAACACTGCATTTAAAATTCATTGTAGAAATATTCATTAGCCTACTGGAAATCTCTGCAAGCACATTCAGTTAAAACAGGCTTTAAAACAACATGAACAATATACAGAATGATTGTGTCAACCAAAATATAATGGGTCTACATCACATAATTATACTTGTGTAACTTGCATCACAGTCAGAGAAAGAGGTGAGCAAAAAACTAAAACCCAGAAACATAAAGTCAAGTTTTGAAACACTGCATTTAAAATTTCATAGTAGAAACATTTCATAATCAACTGCAAGTACACTAATTAAAAAACAGTATTTAAAACTAAATCAACAATATACAGAATGACTGTGTCAAACCATTATACTCTTATTTTCAAGATCATTCATTTCGTCCTCCCACTTTTTGTTTCCCGGACAAAAGCCTGTGTGCCCCCCAACACCACCCCCCAAACAAAAATATAAAGCTCTGCGTGCGTCATCGAATACAGCCTCCCAAACAACAGTCGGAACGTTGTATGCACATCCCACAACACCCCCGCCCCCAAACGAAGGCCGATACATAGACCTCTGCACGCAGCACCCCCCCGACCAGACCGCGGCTGAGACGTACAGTGATGCCACCCCCCCACACACACACACACACATTAAAAATGCCTCCAGCACCCATGGTGTCAACCAAAATATAATGGGTCAACATCTCATAATTATACTCTTATTTGCAACTTATATCACAGTCTGAGAAAGTGATGAGAAAACAAAACGTAGGAAGAAGTACAAATGTATACAGAAATAATTAGTTTACGCACAGTAATTATTTGGCTAAAAGCACAATGATTCATAATTTTCATGTTAAAAAACTCTCAAACAAAAAAGCACTTAAGCACTGAAAAAAATAAGATGATATGTAGGGTTACCAATGAACCCCAGCAATTGATACAAAAACAAACTCTGTATAGATATCAAAGACAAAGATGTTACACGGGGTGGTGGTGACCTAGTGGTAGGGTACTTTCCTCTGGACCAAGAGGTCATGGGTTCGAATCCAACCTTCAGTATACCACCACTGGGTTCCTGAGCAAGACCCTTAACCCCAAGTTGCTCCAGGGAGACTGTCCCCTGTAGTTAGGGAATGGAAGTCGCTTTAGATAAAAGCGTCTGCTAAATGCCGTAAATGTAAAACCAATTTTTGGTCCACAGATTCAGTGCAATATATTGTTCAGGTAAACCATCAAAAGGCTGCTTCAAAAAATCCAGAATTAAAGTCTGTGTACAGAAAAACTATGGCACATGTTGTATGTCAAGCGCAACTGGCCCATTCATGGTGAATCCAACAAAAAATGACACTTTGGCATTTAATCCCCCACACAGCTGAGATTTGAATGCTGGAAAAACTGGAATATTTAAATTTGCACTCGATGTGTCTGCCATAATGCAATTTTTACCGATTTTTCCAGTAACTCTGCGGAGGACATTTCTGACTTTTTCATGATTCCATATCTTTCCATTTTGCATCATGTTCTTCTCCAATCCCACACATTCATCAATGTTTTTCTGTGTAATTAGGCGTTCATAACCTGCCTTCTTCCCCAAGTAAAAATGAACAGCTGCTCTTTTGCCATTGGACACTGTCTCCATCTCATTTGAAAAAGAAGTTCGCATCTGTGATATGTACCTTCCCACGTTATCACTCGGATTTTCAGAAACAGTGTCTGGCCATAGCATCACAACTGAGATGAAATGCAGTGGCAGACTTTCACTGAGGGGAGTGAGATGCGCAAGTGTTTCACAGAGTCGCTGATGGAGCATCCTGTAAGCGAGGAGTTTCTGAGATCCAGGTCGAACCAGACTGAGAACAATATTTGCATAGATGAAGTTGACCCTGTCCTTGAAGAGTCCATGCGCTTGTGATACAGCGGGATTTAAAATAAAAGCATAGTGATCGACAATTTGTTCAATGTTCTTGGCAGAGGCTTCATTGGACAGACATTCCAACAGTCCAGTGTAAGAATCAGCCCTGTTTCTCTCCAGATATTGCCGTGCTTTTTCAATTTTGAGGAAATTCATCAACATCCTGTTTTTCCCCAGTTCTTTTGAATCCAACTTGCAAAACAGGTTTGCGTACTGTTGGAAGCACTTGTTCACCTCTTGCCGTAACGTCAACCCTCGATTTTCTTTGTGGAAAAAAAATGGGACCAAGTTGACAAAATAACGGTCAAGAAAATCAAACTGCTTCTTCATGTTGTCTTTAAGGTTATAAAGAAAGTCTCCAAATTCTTGCAGAAAATGGTAATATGATGCATGCTTGTGTTTCTTGCCATCCTTTGCTGCCACATCTTGTATTTTCATCTTATCAGAGAGAACTTGAATGAGAATGTTGTGTCGAACCTCATCTAAGGAAAAAACTGGAATCTTCCCTAGAATGTCAATGACTATTACTGCAATCTGAAGCTCACCGAGGCAACCCGCAATATTGTAGGAGCTGAAGTCATTTTTTCCTAGACGGTGAACAATACCTTCCTTTTTGGCAATGTCTTGGGTTTCCCTGAAAGCCTCTGTTGCAGAGACAGCCATTTTGAGATATTCTTTCAATTTGCTGGGTTTTATGAGATCATCTTTGTCACTGCTGATAGCATCTTTCAGCTCATGCTTAATGACCTGTGCTGACGTATCACAATTGTAAGAGTTATTCTGCAGTTCTCTTGCCTTCTTTGCCCAGTCCCTTGCCTCTCCGAAGTCCTTCTTCCTCAAATAATGGTACCTAGAAAGAAGCTGGGATATTACTGCATCCTTTTCAAAGCGCTTTGCAGCATTGCGCAAGACGTTTTCCTCAAGCCCAGACGTCTCCTTCATAATCGCTTGGATAAGAGGTGAGAACTGGCATTCTGCTGGAAGAATCTCAGGCGAGAAAGTCCTCTTCACAAGCATACTGTGAACATCCTGCATGAGTTTGTTCTTTCCTTGAATGCAATCATAAAACAAATCTGTCGTTAGAAGGAAGTCGGTGATCTGTGCTTTGGACACATTGAAAGTAGTTGTAAGCTCTTCCAGACAATGCTTTGCCATGCTTGAATGGATTACTCGTACAGCTTCATAGACTACACTGGATTCTACGGTGCACCGAGTCAAAAGTGTGGAAAACTTTCCAAATCCCTCTTCTGCTCTGCATGATTTAGAATCTGGCCTTGTTGCCAGACAAAGAAATTCTTCACATACAGAGACTGAGAGCTTTGCACTTTTGTAGTAGCACTCCAAGAGCACTAGGACTGCAAAGAGCTGAGCATGTTTGTGTTTATCAAAATTGAAGCCTTTCAGAGTATTTTTAACAACACCCTGTATGTACTCTAATGAAAAGTCTTTCTTCAGGATCATGAAACCATAGAATGTTTCAGCATTCTCATAGATCTTTTCAATCTCTTCAAGCTTTTTCTCAAACAATTTTTGTTCCATCTCAGACAGCTTGTTACCGATAAAAACGGTGTCAGCTGTTGCTTCGGTCTGTGCCCCTGATTCATCCCTCATGCAGTTCAGAAGGAATACTTGTGGAGACTTGGAGGAACCATTTTTCTTCAGACATTCTTTTTCAATGTGCTGCTGGAGCTCACTCACAGCATCAGTGTCTTCAAAATCATCCAGCATGAGTAAAACAGGAACCTGCGATTGCTGTTCAGTTGTCTCGCATGTCAGCAAGGTAACGACCTGCTGCGTCACTTCACTGTATTCAGCTGTTTTGTCCTTCAGTACGGCACAACGGAATTTCTCTTTCAGAGTCCACAAGACATGCATGGCTAGAGTAGTTCCACCACATCCAGGAAGATGGAGAATGTTAAAGCAAACACAAGCTCGTCCAAGGCTGCACAAGTCTGGAATAATGGTATCAATGATGTAGTCAAACTTGTCTCGTTTGATAAAGGGCGTTGATCCAGGCTGTTCTGAGAAGAAGAAGTTCCACCAGGACACTCCCCCCCCCTTATAAAAACTTTCCTCTTTTTCCTTTTTGTCTTCACTTCCTCCCTCACACTCGTTTACACAAAGAATGCTCAGTTTGTCCAAACTGCCCTCTACTTTCTTTGGTAACAGAACTTTACCACCACCACCTGGCAGGAATCTGCTTGATTTGCGATTTTCTGACCACAGACTGAGGACTGTGCCATTAACCTCAGCAAAACCCAACTCATGGATGGATCTTCTGGAAATGTCAGTGTTATATCGTCCCTCAATGAGGTCCTTCCAGTAAGAGTAAGATCTCAGATTTTCACAGATGCATAACATTTGCTCTGTTCCATTTAGCTCCTGCAAAAACATGCTGAAGGTCTCAAGCATGGGATCATTTTTGTCTGTAACATCACTTAACAGCATGAATATGATGAGGAACTTTTTGTGAGGCAACACATCCTTCCGGCAAAGGAAGGACACTACGTCACGAACAGAGGAACCTTTCTCTCTTAGCCAGTTGTCCACCTCAGAGGGTTTTTCATCTTTTATTCTTCCATTACAGAAAACCCAGCTTGTGGTTCTGGTCAGCTTCAGTTTGCTTGCAATTTCCTCCACTGCCTCAGTGATTTTATACTGCACTGGCAAATGAACATTAATATTGGTTTTCTCTTCAAAGAGCTTACTCAAGCCATTCTCTGCAGATTCTGGATCAAAGTCCAAAACAGCTGTCAAGTTCAAGTCTACAAGGAAATTCAAGTATTCGCTCTGAACTGGATGTGATTTGTTGGTGACCAATACATATCGCTCAAAGTGAGACTTGTCCAGAGATCCTGAGCCACCTGTTATCATCTCACAGAGCCTAGAACCCTGCACACTGTTTTTCACCCCAGTGAGGTGCTTTTCCTCCTCTTCTTTCCTTAACTGGGACAAGTGGCCTATATTATCGACATATGTGCAGTACTCCAAGGACTTGGATGAGCCTTGAATAAGAAGATTTCTGCTGCTGCTGTTGTCTCGGATGTAAAATAACTTGGCCCAGACCTTTTCATCAGGTTTGAAATCCAGGCCTTTAGATCGCTTTTTACATTTCTTTCTGTCAAGACTGTAAACGTGAAAGAAGTTGTCCTTACAAAGCAAGAAAGATGGTTCGATGTCCACTTCTATGACATATTTTCCTGAGAATGTCATATCAGCTTCTAGAACCTCAACAAATCTGGGAGGTTTAACACATTTTTTTACCACATCAAGGTGCTTATGTTCAAACCTACCCTCAATGTCTTCTGCAAGTCTCTTAACAAATGTTTCTTTGTTTTCAACACTAGTGCCCAAAATTTGCCCGTGACTGTAATCTGGTAAATCCCCAACTCCAAAATGAATAGTACCATTAGTGCGGCTGTTCGTGCACGCAGCAGCAAATCTGATAACTTCATCCGTAAACTTATTCAACTTTTCCTCTATTGTCACATTTCCAAAATTGATAAATGCTTTGAACTCATGGCATGGTTCTATGAAATTCAGGGCACCCGTTTCTGGTACATCCAGTATGCCGTTCTCCTTATATCTGTAGGCAGCATGATACTGACTGAAAGGGTAGGGCTTGCATGACTTAGCAGACTGACTTCCAGGGCTCAAAGACTGTTGAGTTTTTAGTTTAATAAGTTCATCTCTTGCGTGAATGATCAGTTTTGCCGGTCCCAACTTAATGCCAACATCTGTAAGGTCAGACTTATCCAGTAATAAAAGGCTCGATCCATTAATTTTGTGTTCGTACAAAGTCTCTGCACATTCATCATCCGCATCTGCTAACCTGAGGATCCAGTCTCTCACATGATTTTTATCCCAGTCCTTAATCTCTGCAGGAAGTTCAGATGAATATGGTGCGTTGCTTTCACTATCCTAAAAAATATTTTAAAAATGTTATATTCAACATACATGGAATGGAAATAGAAAGGGAAACATGGTCACATAAACTATCATTAGTTCAATTACTTCAATTTTACATGTATAAACTACAATGCAAAGGAACATTTTGCATTCTGAGCTCTTTCTTTACAAAATTAGCTGTACACTGTTACCAGTAACATTGTTATTAGAGCTGACTAATTCTTTAGTATCATCGACAGTTAATTTTTTTCATTCTTTTTTTCCAATTCTTACATATGACTTATGTACCTCATACCAGTCTGCAAATATGTATATTTAGGGGTAAAAGTATTCTATTAAAGTTTTTGTTAGAATGTGTCTTATTATTATTTTTCTTTGCCATAAAACAAATCGGCCAGACCTGTAAGTCCGAAAGAATATGAAACTTGGTCAATAGGTAGAAATCCCTCAAACTACTCAGGTGCACAAACTCAGGCTGATTGGCCTCAGCGTGGTTGTAGAGTCACATAAGTCCATTGTTTAGATTTTCAGATGTTTAGATATTTTTTTCACTAGAAAGACTTCGACCAATTGTTACAAAACTTCATAGATATGTAAACTAGTGGACTGTGAGTAATCTTTGGTGCAACTGCATCTATATGAAGCAAATTTGTTTGTGAACTGGTCTGGAAGAAGACATGAAACGGCAAAAAAAAAAGTTAAAAAAACAAAACAAACGTATGCCGCCATCAGCCAATCAGCTCTCTGCATTCAAGGTCAGCATTGGCCGGTTGCTACTAAATCTGAACGCCCGATTCTAATGCAGGTAGTCTCCTGTAAATCTGGGTTACAGTCAGCCCCAGGGAGGCGCTACAGCACAGCATTTTGTCTTACGGCCTTAAGCTCCTAAACCATGAAATCTAAACCCAAAGTTTTCGTTCGCATTATTTCTTGCTTCAAACCAAACAAACACATCATAAGAACCATTAGGCTCCATTTGCATAATACACAAAACTTGTTTTTCTTTTTGTTAATCTTTTGTATTTTTACCTGATCATTCTGATTTTGCTGTCAAAATATTGATACTATTTTAACAGTTCTATTGCATATATTTTTTTGTTTGTGCACCAGCATTTCACACTAAAGTTTCAGTAATTTGTTACATTGCATTGTATTTTATACTTTTTTTGCTAGTAGTTATAAATAATTAAATGAAAAGATAAACAGTCGATAAGGATGGTTTCGAGTTACAAAGAAAGCAAAGCCAGATCAGGTGATACCAGGTGACATAGATAGGAAAGGCAACTTCATTCAGCTATCCAGGTGTAGCCCATGTTTACTATGATTTAGTTATCAATCAGCTGTCAAATGTATAACTACAAAAGCTCTGAATGTAATCACCAAAACATGTTGACATTTATAAACGTTTGGTCCCTGTATGAATGGAGCAGGAGTCTGCTGGATTGAGGTGGATTGCTCACTTCAGGTCAGGGGGGAGTTTCTGCCTCAAGAGGAGGAGTTCAAGTATCTCGGGTTCTTGTTAATGAGTGAGGGTAGAGGGGTTTGGGAGTCAGACAGACGTTCTGTGGTCTGCTGTGCTGCGGACTGCAGAGAGCTGAGCCAAAAAGCAAAGCTCTCGATTTACTGGTCCATCTACACCCCCATCCTCACCCATGGTCACAAGATGTGGGTGGTGACCGAAAGAATGAGATCACAGTTGCAAGTGGTAGAAATGAGTTTTCGACCCAGATAAGCGGATAGTGGATGGTTGGATAGATGGTGTACAGTTATTTATGTATTATATTGTTATATCGTATAGTTTTTATTTCTATAGGTTATGTGGCTTCTACTTCCTTCTCTTGTACTGGCCACTTTGCTGTAACAACACATTTTTTCCACCCGTGAGACTAGAAAATATTCTATCTCACATACTTGACAGATCTGTGAAACAAATATCCATGTATAAAGTTAGTTACCTCCACAACCCATCTGTCAGCCATCCTGGAAATTAGCAGTGTTGTGCTCTCCCTCTTCTGTGGAAAAAAAGATTATTACATAAAACGCATTTCTTTAACAAATCAGCAGAAGATAATGAGGGAGTTACTCACTGTTTTGAGTGAAGTGTTATTCTCTTTGTCAGCTTAAGACAAGCCTGAATGGCCAATGTTTCAAGGGAGACATCTGAATTCGAATGGCTTCCATCTCACCATGTGACTGGCAGGAATGAAATGTGCATGCTGTGCGGCATGAAGAGCACTGGAACCTCATAACCTGCACACAAAAAATAACATTCCACCAAATTAGTATGTGCCCTATAACACCCAGAGCTGCAGGTGAGTATGACACGGGAACATCATGAGGAAGTGTTTTTTATTGCATATGGAGGCAGACAAGGAAGTGTCCTCTGTATTTTACTTGTGTCCGCTTCACATCAAACTCAAGTATTGTCCTTCCTCAGATGTGTGATTGCAAGCACTAAAACGTGAAAAATGTGAAGGTTTATGAGGTGATGTTAACTGTTGGTTGTAAATGTCCATACTAACGATCCACTGCATTCACACCAAAGAAATAACAGCTAAAACTCGTTTTCAGAGTGAAGGCGATGTGTAGATCCTCTGGCATTTATATCCAGAGTTCTAATCTGCTGGAAATCAGTCATAAATGTCGCAGACGCCCACCTAAGCCCCACCCCACAAAGCAATCTAGTCAAGAGAGATTACACTTTGAAATCTAATTCATGTTCTATATGTGACATACACATATATACAAATTGTTTATTTATTTAATTTAAATGATAAATAAATAAACAATTTAAATGTGTCTGAGGATCATCTGTAAAGGATAAGAGAAGTTCCTACTTACCGGTAAAAACAAAAAACAAAACAGCAGAACTCTCTCCTTCCCTTTTCTCCACTAATGATCATGCAGAGGAAAACGAGGTCCACGAAAAACTTCTCTGGTCGTAGTTCAGTGAGGGAGCGATGCAGGAGAAGAGGCAGAGTACACAAAGAAAACCTAGAGTCCGAGAGCAGGAGGCGGCCAGGTTTCGATTTTGCTGAAACGAAACAACACCCGAGACTTCCTGAAGACGTCCAGGACAGCAGCCTGGAGGTGCGGACTAACTAGAATCTATAAACGCTCCAGGACCTTTAAAAATGCATATAATTGAAAATAGAAATGAACTCTTCTTCTTCCTCTTCATTATTATTATTATTATTATTGTTATTGTTATTGTTGTTGTTGTTGTTGTTGTTGTTGTTATTTTATTATTCTTATCATTCTCGGCTGAGGTCTGGCTGACATGCCTGTTCAACATTGCGTGGAGGTCTCGGACAGTGCCGCTGGACTGACAAAGCCGGGTACTGGACCCCTTGTTCAAAAAAGGGACCGGAGAGTGTGTTCCGACTACAGGGGGATCACGCTTCTCAGCCTCCCTGAGAAAGTCTATGCCAAGGTGCTGAAGAGTCCGGTCGATAGTCGGACCTTAGAGAGAAGCTCGGACATTAGGGAAGGACTCTGAGTAGAGGGATTATATTTCTCAGCTTGTCTGGAAACACCTCGGTGTCCCCCCAGAAGAGCTGGTGAAGGTGGCTGTGGATAGAGAGGTCGAGCATCTCTGCTGAAGTTCCTACCACCGCGACCCAGACCCAGCGGATAATGGATGGATGGATGGTGTCCGGTTTTTTACGTATTGTATTGTTACATCATATGGTTTTTATTCCTACAAATACTATTTGTATATAGCCTATGTGTATATTGTCGTCTTTATCGTGTTAAAACGCTAAAAGTCAGGACTTTGTTCAGGACCAGAAGAAAGTTGGATTAAGACAGTCCGGACAGGCCGTGCTGCAGGCCTCTTACAGCCCCATCATCCATCCATCCATCCATCCATCCGAAGAGTCAAGTTTAAATGTGTCTGAGGATCGTCCGTAAATAATAAGTGCAGTTCCTACTCACCAATGAAAACCAGAGGAAATCTCTCCTTCCTTTTTCTCCACTAATGATCATGCAGAGGAAAATGGAGTTTATGAAAAACTTCTCTGGTCGTAGTTCAGTGAGGGAGCGATGCAGGAGAAGAGGCAGAGTACACAAATCATAAAACGGAGAGTCCGAGAGCAGGAGGCGGCCAGGATTTGATTCTACTGAAACGAAACAACACCCGAAGACACACTTCCTGAAGACGTCCAGGACAGCAGTCTGGGGGTCGGGAGTAACTAGAATCTACAAACGCTCCAGGATATATTAAAACGCATATAATTGAACATGCAAATTAATTATTGTTCTTGTTCTTCTCTATTATTATTATTATTATTATTATTATTATTATTATTATTATTATTATTATTATTATATTTCTTAACCCAGGACGTGGGCGTCCCGTTGTTAAACTCACATGTTCAGTAAAGTTAAATGAACACACTGATTGCACCTCTAACTCCACACACCTGCCCTCAAGTTAACAGACTCTTAAAAAGTAATGAATGACCCCAGTATTAAGTCCGGAAAAAACAGGATTTTGTAAGTATTTTAGCTTAGACACATTCTGTCTCTTATGTTACCCTCAAAAAGTAGAAAAGAAGAAAAATACTGGAAATAAGATGCGAACTGTTTGTCTTTCTATCTCTCACTGTCATTCTTTCATTCTCCGTTCTGTCCAGCAGAGGTCGCACCTGGCTCAAAAGAGGCAATGAGACACATGACACTGGGCCTGTCCCAAACTGCACACTAATACACTTAGTAGTGTGTAAAATAGTACACAAGCATTAAAAATGCATTCAGTAATGTAGTATGTCAGAATCAGAAAACTTTATTGATCCCGGACGAAACAAATCGGAATAAAAATCTTAGTGAAAACCCCAATAGGAAAATACACTTTAACACTGGACACAAAGATTTTGCTACTGCAAGTAAAACATGTGATGTGCATGAAATCGACTGTGCTGAATCCTAATCTGCAGTCAAAATGTTTCTAGCGCGTTCAGATGTTAGGTTATAGGCATTATATTGTGTGGCAATAATTTGGTATTTTGATACACGTATTGCACGCCAACATAATAACAGCTGTTTCTGTCATGTGTATATTTGCTACTGCCTCATTTGAAACAAGTTTTCTGGTTGACTTCAGTGCTGTGAGAGTTTAGGCCTGTCCATGAGCTGATGTCAGCTCAGTTTAAGACGAGACGGATCACCAGGCTCGTCTATTATATAGGGTTTTATTGGATATAGTGTAAATGTTTAAGCAAAACACGAGTAGGCACAGCTGCCTGAACCATCCCTACAATTTTTGTTACATTTTTGGGAAAAACACGCCGTGTGATCATGACCAAGAAAGTGATGATTGCTTACAAGTAGTGTTTTGGGTGTAAAACTGGAGAGCAGGATAAAAGCTGGGTGCCTCATACCTGCTATACTGTTTGTTACTCTGAGCTCACTCAGTGGTTCACTGGAAAAAGGAAAGCTGTGCCGAAATCTTATCACTCAGACTGCTATTTTTGTATGACTAAAGTTTCTGGATTTCCGAAGAAGTCAAAACACGTCTATCCTGACTGCAAGTCTGCTCTTAAACCGGTACCACATGATGCAGAGAATCCTGCATTCGTTTCTGCTGAAAGTGACAGTTCTGATGGGGATCAGATGCATGCATAACTTTAGAGCCTGACGTGATAGACAAAATGTGCCTTCAGATTTGATTTCAGCACACTGGATATAGCACAGGACACGCGGATTAGACAAAGTAGCAGACAGAAATTAGTTTTTTGTGATCTAGTGTAATCTACACACAAACGCTGTGTATAAATACTATAGATAAATGACTCTGAGTTAAATGAAATCTATCAACACAGATGGAAGATAGGAGTATGTTATAGCACTTAGTAGAGATTAGTAGTATATAAGTAATATTGACATAAGTAGTGATATTGCACATGTAATATATTGCAGATAAGATATTGCATATAATGAAATGAGTCTGCGCCCACTTAGAAAACGTCTCGTGACATTCCACAAGGTAAGACAATTGCACATAAGATATTGCACATAACAATAACGTTTAACACCTGATAAGAACATTGCACAATATTGCTCATGGTAGACACATCATAGCAAAAAATGCACATAGTCATACACATAATGATAGTGACTTAAACCCAGAAAGAAATTACACAATAAGAAGCAAAATGTTATTGTACAGATTACACAACAAAAACCAACAGTCTGTTGCACAGATTACACTACAAGAAGCAACAACAGTTTATTGCACAGTGATCGCTCCAGGGACTGAGATTTGGGAGGCATTATTAGACCCTGCACTTACTGAGCCATGGTAGTTTCCACCTTATGAGTGTGCTCGACATCACTGACTCTCATACACACACACACACACACACACACACACACACACACACACACACACACACACAAGCATGCATGCATGCACATGTGCATACACTTACTTCATGACAACCGAAGAACTGAAATTAAAGGTGCATTTGGACCTTGGAACTCACCAGTGTACCCACCTCTAAATTACTGTGTCTGACTTCATGGATACACAGCAATTAGGTGGAAAAAGAGGTTAAAATCACACACACAAATGCACATACACCACTCTGCCCATCATGCACATTCAACAGGACTGACTAACCTCATTATCTTGGAAGAACTGTGAGCAAAATGTTGTTTAAAGCTTCTCCCACAAGGCCTAATGCTTTAAAACTGATGCATTCTAGGTGTCCTTGGACCCATCTTTGCGCTCCCATGAATGTGTATAAAAGTAGTATTCAAAAAATTGTAAACTTACCCTGTCGTAAATGATGCAGCTGAATATTTTA
Organism: Bryconaethiops microstoma; assembly: GCA_037577275.1. Taxonomy (NCBI): domain Eukaryota; kingdom Metazoa; phylum Chordata; class Actinopteri; order Characiformes; family Alestidae; genus Bryconaethiops; species Bryconaethiops microstoma. The sequence continues at coordinate 20,451 of JBBJLS010020494.1, forward strand.
ATGAATATTTGGGAAAAAAGAGAGAGCATTCTGTATGTGTGCGCCTGTGACAGAGAGAGAGTGAGAGAGAATAAGAGAGATTTTAGACATGTCTTTCATGTCTGTATATTGTTCATAAATACCTACAGAGAAGCTGTTATCACCATGCCCCAAAAGTTACCTTTCCACTCGCCCCAGAAGACTGAACTAAATAAAAAAGAACTTAAATGTCTATTGTTTTAGCCCCTGTACACAATGCGTTATGAATAGCCGTTCTCCCAACTGTAACACTTTTATTAGCTTACTTCACCCACGTTCATAAATGTAACAATTTTATCACCGTTTGTTTGCAGAGTTATCACCGTAACTCTGCAAACAGCTAGTCTATTATTACCACTATGGCACAGATGTACCAAAGGTGGTAATGTCTGTAATTTTGGCACATTTGGCAGTGTTTGTGTGAAGTGTCATTCTTTTTCTATTGCAGTTTCTCTGCGTTCCCTTTATGTTTTCTCTCCATCTCATCCACTGACACCATTAACTGGCATAGAGCCAAAAGGGGGAGGTGTTAAAGATATGATTGGACCAGCCCCGTGTCAGTACAGAAAAGAACCAATGGGCCACAGAGAAGTGTTTCTCCTGTGCGGACTTTTTTTTTGGCAACTGCATTACACAGTGACCAAAGAGAAAGGGTGGTGGTGTTTAAAATGCTGATTGGGCCAGCCCAGTGTCAGCCCCATGCCATGGGCCGGTCAGACCAATAAATAAATAAATGAATGAATAAATGGAGTTGGCCCAAATAGCACGTCGGCCCACCGGGAAAATGCCCGATACGCCAGATGGTCAGTCTGACCCTGTCCGTAAGTGAATCAATACATATTCTGAATACAGGCACTGGCAGTACATGACTCATTAATGCAGAGACAATAGTGTAATGGCTACACTATTACACACTACTACAGCAAAAATTAGTTCTTGTTTTCTATGGCTGTGGGAAGCGCTTGACTCCATCTTTGAGGACCGAAAAATATTAAGTCAAGAGAACTGTGTGCACAACAACACCTGAATTAGAAGGATAAATTAGGCTTTGAATAAAAATCAAACTTTTTGTGTTAATGAAATCAGAAAGCAAATATTTAGAGAAAACAGAGGTATGTTTAGTTTAAGTAGAAGTGTACCAACAACCTCAGCAACCCAGTGTTACTAAGAAGGTTCTTGTAATTTGAGCCATGCAGGTGCTGCACTCATGGATTATTCACTGTTCAACCCTTCCTTGCTCATTAAGGACTGGGCTTTTCCTGGATACTCTAATACCCAAGCATGACTGCATCACTGACTCAGGATGCTTTTACATATTTCACATCAGTTTTAAATAGCCCCATTTCAGGCAGAAAACAAAGGAATCTTTAAACGTGATTTGCTCAGGTTTGGTTTTTCAAAGGTGGTCAACTTTAAAATGTCAGTGTGGTTTCTGATGGAGATCTTAAAAAGTTATGTTTGTGTGGGTTTATTTTTAAAGAAAAGCCAAAAAGCCAATATTTTACCACATGCAAGGTTTTTGTAAGCTGCCACATGTCAGTCTCCAGTCGTGGCAAGTCTAGAGAATTATTATATGCTTATAAGGGAAAAATGTTTGTATGGGATAAGTAATGTTTTATACGTCACTACAATATCATACCTTTACTACAGTACAGTACAGTACAATAAATAAATAAATAAACAAACAAACATAAATAGTGATGCTTAATTATTTGTGTCAATGTAACCTAAGCATTACATATGGTTTGAAACTGACTTAATATTCCAAATAAGAAACTGCACAAAATGCTTTATTTCAAACCAACAAAGTTACAGTGGCCAAAGTAGCACAACCATTAACCACCATACCTCAGATATACAGTCTGTAATATCAAAACCAAAACTAACATCAATACAAATTATGAGCTCAGAATCTGAATGAATATTAATTGCTTCTTGATAAACAATTTTAGAAACACACCAGAACCTTTCAGGGTTTCCTTAAGAACATCAGAAAAATGAAATTCTTTTCTTATGCTCTCTCAAACAATTCTATTTAATACATCTCAGAATTCACAGCATGAAACTGCACAATCTTGACACACAGGGGATTTATGGTTCACTTATTGTGGGTTATTTGCTGAAGACTAATAAAAACAAATAAAGCAAATAAGTCATAAATGATCACTTTACATGTAGACAGCATGTCAAAAATGCAAATTATTTTCTGTCCAATGTGGTAAATGGTGTGAACGAAAAATGTGTTATAAAAACATAAGTCTAAAAACAAAGTCTAAAGTAGAAATAAAAAGAACTGCTTCTCATCCATCATGTAATGCTGCACTGCAGAGATTAATCAGGTTTCTACAACAGACTGTCTGCATGGTGACCTGATCACTGAATAAAACTAGAAACAGACTGCAGTCGTACTGGTAAATCTTCACATACTCAACACTTCACAGTATTATGGAAAGTACAGTATTATGGGATTTTTTCTTCCCTGTATCATGTAAAGTTCAATATTATCAGTATTGTTAAATTCAGTATTATTATTATATATTACATTTTCTGCTGTCCTGATAATGACAACAATCACATTGTACAGATATAAAGGAAGTGTAAATTTTACATTTCCAAAATTAATGTCACATAAAACATATACAAATCTATAAGCAACTACAAAAGCAGCCCACCCACTGTCTGAGAAACAAATGTTGGGGGGTTGGGGGGCATTTTGCCTTCTCCTGTAGTTTGTTTTGGAGATGACTTTGTAGATACTTGTTTTTTTGCACAGTAACAATGTGTTATTGGACCCCATTTTTAGTTCTAGAACTGGATCATATCATCTATTGTACAAAACACCTCAGAACAGAATGAATAGAATAGTAATATAGCACCCGCATTACAGAGATAATGTCATTGCTGAGGGTTACGTCTGATACGACTGTATTTTCAGGATACAATTTCACAATTGAATTGGAAGTCTTTCCTCATTGAACCTTAAGTATGTAAATGTTATCCACAACATTACATGCAAAAAATACTTTTATTAAACTTCAGACATCAAAAATAAATTAGCTGAAATGCTCCTTTAGCTGAGACTTCACTTCAGTACTACATGGTACCCCTCGCTATTTTCGTCTGCCGCCGCTGAGGAAAAAACATTAATAACAGATCATGAGCCAAAGCAAAATTCAAAGCTGTGCAAATAAACTGTATTCATTTATAAATAAAGGTTATTACAATGATGTCTACTAAACCTGTTGTTCAGTCTTATGCAACAGTGCAAAAAGTCAAAAAAATGTTTGGGCTCTTGCAGCCTCATTCTTGTACTGTCTGGCTTTGTTAATAATGATCATGATCGAGGTCGTGCATGCATTACCTTTTAAAGTGCTGATTATGAAACTGGTCTCCTCAGTAAAATGCTGCACCATCTGAAAAAGGTAAGTAGAGTGAAATAGTTTTGCAAAATATAAACAGTCAACAAATGTGCCATTTTCAGGTATTGATCCAGGAAACTTTTGCTAACACTGTATTCCTGGATTAGAGCTGGGTACTCAGGGGTCTGCAGGTCAGCCTGATAATCAGTAACCAAATTCAGTGATGACCTGCTTTTTTGCGCCATGGACCAGTTTCGTGTAAAACAATATATTCACGGACCAGTATAGATACAACTAAAAACAAAATGCATTTGTTTTTTTCTCATTTTTGCTAGCTTGTGAGCTACATTTTTGATGTACCATGTTTCATGACCGAGAGGAGCGTTTTTGTTTTTCAAAACAAAACAAAACATCTTTCACACTCTGATAATCAATAAGATATTTTTATTCTGTCTTTCTGTGCGATCCGGTACCAAATGACTCATGGACTGATACCGGTCTGCGGCCCGGTGGTTGGGGAACTCTGTTTTAGAGCATTTGTCTTTGGAGTGGATTATACATATCAATATTGATATTCATTTCACCTCTGAACCTTTTATTATCCAACCCAGCATGTGAATTCTTGAACTAAAGGTAGAATATGTCTTACCTCTGACAAAATGTCAAACAAAGAACAGTTTTAGTCTGGCTTAAAGGAGGCCCTGACCAGTCGAGTTCCTTGGGGCATGAACTCTTTGCTGCCTCACCTCATCTGAAACCAGGATGTGTATCCCTGTTGGTCCTTGCCTGTAGACACGGCAGATTTGCCACGTAGGAACACTGTATAGGCTGGCAATCTTCTCCGTCAGCTCAAGCAGAGTTAAGTCCTCCAAGTAGAGGGCATGGTAGACTTCAGATAAATGAAATAAGAACAGAGAATTAAGAGACATCACCTTATGTATAATCTTCAGAATCTTTTTTCCCCCAAACTTTTCTTTACCCTCATTGGCCCCTGGCTTGCTGTGTGGCTGATTTTTGTTCTTCTGCTGGGACACATACATGGTGAGGCGTGGTTGTATACACCTGAGGACAATGTGAAGTAAAGAAGCGCGATGAACCACGACAACTAGTAAAATACATATTACAGCCCTTCTTAGAAAACTGCTGTGATGTTAACTATAGTACACTATATGGAAAAAAAAAAAAGTATTGGGATGCCTGACTATCATACCAACATTACATTGCATTCAAATACATAAACTTTAATATGGAGTTGGTCCCCATGTGCAGCTATAACAGCTTCCACTCTTCTTGGAAGGCTTTACACAAAATTATGGAGTGTTTCTGTGGGAATTTGTGCCTGTTCATTCTGTAGAGCATTTATGAGGTCAGACACTGATGTTGGATGAGAACATCAGTCCAACATCAGTGCCACTTCATCCCAAAGGTGTAGGATAGAGTGGAGGTCAGGGCTCTGTGCGGCCAGTCAAGTTCTTCCACACCGAACTCATCCAACCATGTCTTTATGGAGCTTGCTTTGTGCACTGGGGCAAATTCATGCTGGAATAGAAAAGGTTCTTCCCCAAACTGTGTCCACAAAATTGGAAGCATGGCGTTGTCCAAAACATCTTGGTATGCTGAAGCAGTAAGATTGTCCTTCACTGGAAGTCAGGGGCCCTCTGAATTCAGTAATTAAGAGGTGTGTCCCAATACTTTTTGCCATATTCTGTATTTGATAGTTATATGAGATGACTCACCTTCCTTTAATGTTGTTAAAGAGGCGGATACCATCAGCAGGACCACAAATCTGAACAAAGTCATCTCTACTCATCTTCAGCAAATCAGCACCTACAACAGACAGCCAAGTGTAACAATTTATTTTCCTAGTCCGTGGGTAGAAAATATAAAAGCCATGGCACATTACACACTAAGCCTACCTGAGAAACTGGAGAAGAGCCTTGTGAAATGAGAAAACCTGTTCCTATGGAGCCACTTCTGGGTTTCCTGAGGGGATAATGATGGCAGTAGAGGCTACATGGCAAAAAGAAGAAGAGTTCCTGTAATTACACTAGTACCCACTGCCTTCAAACATGCCTAAAATACAAAAGAGCACAGCATTAATATTACAACCAGCTCCTTGTACTTACATCAGAGCAAGTGGGCAGGAGTAGCTCTCCCTGCTGGCTCAGAGAGAAATGTCTATGAACGTAAAAAGGATCGAGAGCTTAGTGCTGATAGTTAATTATAGATCATTAGGATAAGTCACAGAGATCAGTAAAAAACTGCCCATCAAAAGGGCACTTTGATTCACTTTTACTTTTCATTTAAATATGTTATCAGGGTATTACAATAGTTGTAAAGGTTTAATTAACACAAAACAATGGTTTACTATTGATGGTTTGGATATATTTAGCTTCATGTTCATCAAAATGTCTTCCTTAGTATACAGAGTAATACTAATTGATTACTTGATACCAAAATATGATTTAAAGCACACTGATTTTTTTTTTTCGTCCAAAAGGAGGTTTAAATACTTAAATGAACTGAGTACTAATGAGTTCTGACATGACAACAAGGGGATAAAATGTGTGGGCTATGGCAATATTTCGAAGGCAGTCCTATAGTTTATAGTTTTTGAAAAGAAAAATAAATTAGGATCAACAGAATTGTATTTAACATACCATGCTTTCATAAAGATAATGTGCTCGTTTATTAAGAATTTAAGCTATGTGCCCCTAAACATTTGATGGTTAACGGATTTCATAATACGATTTTAAAGCTGGGAGGAATTTAATTATTCAGCATGCAGCTTGATTATAGAACCACAAAGTTACAGTTACAGATTGTAATAGTCACATTTAAAGTAAACATTAAGGATGTAATTTAAAACTCCAGTTATTTATTTCATTCTTCTCCACAGTTCTTATCTGCTTGAATATACTGAATGTAATTAATGACGTGGCCCACCCGTCTGTGAAGCTGTAAGAAGAGGTAGAGCTGTGAATGACAGATGATGGAGCATCGCTCACGCTGTTGATGGAAGGAATATCAGGCCAGGGAGAGCACTGCAGAAGACGAAGAAACTTTTGTTTTCCTCCTTAACAAATATTAGACCACATAAAGAAAGCATTAAAGTCCAGCAGTCACCCAAGACTGCTGGACTTTAATGCTTTCTTTATGTGGTCTAATATTTGTTCCACGTGCAATCATCTCAGTGCTTCCTTCTCTTGTAAAAGACACAACCCTTTGTCAGTAAAAGTTTGTCTAGAAAGCTTGAGTGATCTAGGAACAGTGCACTTTAGGTCCTGAATGGCCAATGTTCACACAGATTTGATGTATAAGTTAGAATAAATCACCTCTGCTTTGGTCTGGAGGCCAGTGGAACTATGTTCTCTTGGGTGATGGAGCTGCATCTAATACCTCTGTGAACACAAACTAGCTATCTAACATCAGTATCTTACCTCTAATGCTCATGTAGCAACATGTAGCAACACTCACCAGCAACATCTAGTTTAAAAAAGAGTAGAAGCCTTTAAAAAAGAGTAGAAGCTGCTACTGCATTATTGTCATACTTCTTATTTATACACTTAGTAATAATCTTATTAATGAGCAGGAGTGATACTTTTGGTTTCTGGAACTTTTTCCTGAACTAACATAGAATAAGATCACTATAGTGATAGTATCAGTCCATATTTCCAACACCATCTCCAGTATAGCCTAGATGCACATGCTGTTAGAGGTACTATCAGTCACAAGCATCTAATGGAGATGTCTTACCTCAGTGAATATTGTGGTTTCATAGGATTGCTGGTATTTTTCCCTGTCTTGAAGACTCTTTTTTTCAATCCTCTCTCTGTCTGTCTTCAGTTTTCGATCTGCTCCCTTTGGCTGGATGACAACGAGACATTATACTTCATAAAAATGCCATAGAACGGTATTTACTAGTAGTGTTGGCAATGCATTTTAAATTATCTCACTTTAGCATCAAAGCATCAGATAATATCCTGTTCAGTTAATAATATAAACTGAAGTCTGACAAGAGAGAGCACAAAGCTGTCCATGGGAGTAGCATTTACTAAAGATTAAATTACCTTGAAGACTTTGATTTGGCAGCTGGAAGAGTGCACATGCTCCAGGTACTCTCCATGCTCATTCTGCATGAAAGTATCTACCTGGATACGGAAGGGAACTCCTTTCTCTCCACCGTGTTTTCTGGGTGTGAACTCTGTGCTAACGCAGTTTACCTAGAAAGCGAACATCATATGCATATCACAGAAAACCTTTCAGTTAATCCAGGCCTTTTGAAGCCAGAGATATAAGTGATAAGCACTGACCAGGAATAACAGTGGAACTACCTGAATGAATATGGAGGCGTTTTTGACGGGATCCCAGAGGAACTCAATAGTGCTGAGTTGGAGTGGGTGGACACGAGGTTCTGTAACTCCCACAGAGAGGGGGATATCTGAACAAAACCAACACAATAACTTCTTATGTCCTGTTATTAATATCTTTGTATCTTCAATCCCAAGACAAGGAATGACAATTTCTCTCATTGCTCTTTCTAAAGCAACAAAAGTGCTGAGCTTTTACACCATTACACTTCACACTAAAGTGAAGCAGCGCATCAAACCGTACCTGGATAAGACTGAGTGAACAGGTAATGACGACTCACCCATGTCAAGAATTCTGTCTCCTGGCCGGTTCCACCTCCATCCCTCCAGCTGTGTGCGCTCACTGTACTGCAGGCGCCGGTCATGAAACGCCACACGTATGATACTCTGAAAACAGGCCAGACTAAGATAAGAACAGGATAAGAGATTTCTGAAAGTACACCATATTTCACACTTTACACATGATTTCTTTATCAACTATCGAAAGGAGAATTGAACATGAACATTTCTGGTCAAGTGCATTTTCTAGAGATTAGAGATGTCCATGTCAGTGTGTGCATGCCTGATGAAAACTCTAAGACCACTGCACATCCCTGAGGCTTAATAAACCTTTCGGAACTGCTACACCATCCCCATATTATTCAACATATAACATTACACTACACGCAATGGCTATTATATACTATACATGGATTGTGACGATACACATTATGCATTCAATTCATTTTGTATATGCAAAATGTAAAACATAGCATATGACATCTTCAACTGAGTTTACTAAATGCTAAATGCATAACACTGCTACCAGAACAAAATGTCATATCTCCCTTGTTTTGTTCTTTTTCTTTTTTTTTTACTAAAGAAATAGAAGTACTGTACCAGTGGCCCTTTACACCGTGTCAAAATTAGATGAGGATTGAACAACACAAACAGTCCAAAATGATCTTGAAAGAAATATTCTTACATACATTAAAAGTCAGGAACGTTTTTGTCCTATTCCTGTTACTTTACTGAAAATATGAGGTTTTGTCCTGACAGCAATGATAAGAAAGGAGAGGGAGTGAGACATGACCTCCAAGAGGGTTGAGCAGTATTGACAAATTAGGAAAATTATACTACAAAGATAAAAGATGGTGGGTCAAATCAGGTTACAAGTGAAACACACTCATAATACCTTTAACCTACCTTTACATATTTGCTGTTTATATGCGCACACTCCACTACTTTTCTGTTAAGCATACGGATTTCATAGGCCTGACCTACATTAAAACAAAACTGATTACAATTGAATGTTCATTTAACCAGTTAGAAACCCAACAGCAAAGACAAAATCATTTTCTGTTTATTTAAACCCACCTTAAAAGTTATTAGAAAAACATTTTAGTGATAGAATTAGTAGTTATTAGAGATGGCTCTCTCATTACTAACCAAATACATCCAACCATCATTCTAAACACTGTGCATTGTATGTTAAATAACTGATAAATCTGTTACAGATGTAGCTGTACAACCATAGACGACTGGGATGGTTAGAACATCTCCAAATCGGCAGGTCTTGGCCTGGTCTGATTAGTCATGTTTTCTTTTACATCATGTGGACAGCCACGTGTGTGAGAGTCACTTAACTGAAGACTAAGTACACGGCTCCACTATACTTAAAGCCAGCGGCCTCTTCCAGCAGGATAACATGCCCTGCCACTCCGCAAAAATTGTTCCTGAATGGTTTTAAGAATAAGACAAAGAGTTCAAGGTGTTGACTTGGACACAAAATTCCCCAGATCTTAGTCTGATTGTCTGTGGAGCCTCCACCTTTAAGGATCTGCTGCTAACATCTTGGTACAACTTCAGAGGTCTTGTGGAGTCCATGCCTTGAGAGATCGGGCGTCTACACTATATTAGGCAGGTAGTTTTAATGTTAGGGTTGATCAGTGTATAGAGTTTTGTCAGATTATTTCTAAGACACCCTTGCAATGAGTTCAGTGCACACTCATTTGACCTCATACTTCAGTAAATAAAAGTCTGATTCCACTAAAATGAGTCATTTCAAATGAACCAATTACAGGTAGCATGTATCAGGAAACAGCTGATACCTTGGTTCAGGTATGTGAGTGTTTCTTCTTGAAGTTTGGCTGCAGGGGATGTGGCTGCACAGAGAACATACTGAAAGGGGGCCAAGTGGGCTGCATTTTCAGCAGAGTGCTCTTCATGCTTCATGAAGGGTGCCAGGATTTCCCTGATAAAGCAACAAACAGGGGATATGAGGAGACTGACTGCACTGTGTGCGCTTATGATATGGCTTATAAGCTATTAGAACCTGTGCAAAAATAATTCATTATAGAATTACTCTACTTTGGTAGAACACATATGAATATATCTGGGATGAATGTGTTTAATTTAGTTGAACTACCAAAAGAAAATTTGAAACGATTTTCTGCAGTGCAGTGTAACATTTCATGTATTTTTGGTTCTGTCTAATAATCTATAATCTTCAGTCAACATCAATTACGCACTATCCCGTATTAATTATATTTTCTGCAGGTAGTAAACATTTATATAGTTCTAGTTTATATACTGTTTAATGTTGTGGAGCTCTGTATTGATTGAAACAAATTCCTATTAGTCTTAACTGACCAACATTTCAAAAAAGTATTTGATCTAAACTACAATAACTGTCTGAATTTACTATATATATCATATCAAATCCTGTAGTATTAGTATATATGTTCATAAAAACTGCCCAGCAGTGCACACTTCAAGTTACTCAATTATACAGCAAAATGTACATTTAGAGCTTACAAAAGTTTTAACAAGTGACTACTTTCAGCTTCAAGCTGGTTTAAATGATGTTGCGCATCCTTACCTTGCAGAACAGGCCTGCGTCCTCTGCTCGTATGTTTCTGGTTGAGAGTGCCAGAAGAGCATGGTGTCCTGATCAGTTTCTCCTGCCTGAGTAAAGGTTATGTTTTCCACTGACCTGCTGAAGCTTTCAGCCTTTTTATCCCAGCAGCTTATTAGCATGCCTCTGGTGACCTTTGAGAGAAGAGGCAGCTGTTTACATCACCATTTTCCACCAGCAAGGTTCAGCACCAAATCACCACCCCGCTGAAGAAATGTTCTAACCAAGTTACACAATCAATTCAAACGTGTATTCTTACACTAACATTAAGAATACACACTAATGCTGATGGTTTTTGGTTAGTATTAGCACTGTCTGCTTTATAAAGAAACCAACCAAAATCCAACACGGTGCGGACAAGGCAAAGTTTCAGCCTGTTAATCATTACACCACAGTATTACGCAGAGTACATCCCCAACACACACTCACTCACACACTCACTCACACACACACACACACACACACACACACACATATATATATATAAATGCTGGATAAGGATTACAATTTGTAATCACAATTAATTACATGGGTTTGTTATATGCTTGAATTAGTTCAAAAGTAGTGTATTGTGCACTTTTATTTTTAAAGTACTGCTATATGAACAAAAGTGCAGTAACATTTGGTTTGCAAACACTAAACAAATGAGGTTTTTTAACAGCAGTCTTCTGTGACATTCCCGGTCACCGGCCGCTAGAGGTCGCTATTGTTTAATTCATATATGTAGGACACTTATTTTGAAAAGGGGTATTTTGTGTCGAGCGTCACGCTTTCTGTCAGCTGTCCTCTGTTTGAGTTGAATGATTGGGTTTAGAGGTTTCTGTCCTAATCTGTTAGGTATTTAAGTTCCAATGATGTTTGTCTCGGTTGTCGGTCAACCCTCATACATACCTTCAACCCTACCCGGCCTCCATTTGTCTGCTGTTTTGTGGTTTCCTTGTGTTTGGACCCTCGTGCCTTCGTTTCTTGAGTTTTTGTGCTCGTGTGTAAATAAAACCCTAACTAAATAAAACCCTAACAAAGAGAACCCTGCGTCTGCGCCTCGCTACATTCCCCGAGCACCGCACGTGACATGTTCCCTTTAACATAGTTACACAGTTGCAGTTCAGATATTTCTGTAAATCTCAACTTAAACATTAATGTAATCAAATATAAAACCAAAGCTATTCGTTAGTGCAGGGCATTCACGTTTTATCTAGTTTGTTATAGTTCCCCTCAGAGCCCAGAGCATTATAGCAGTTGTAAAGAGGGACCAACTCCATACGAAATCTGACACTGCATCTGAATGCAGTGTCATTAACACCTTAACGTGCCCAGCCTTTATATATGTGCGTGTGTGTGTGTATATATATGTATCGTGTTAATGCATTATTTATGCAGAAATGCATTTTTTTTTACTTAACGCCAATAATTATTTTATCGAGCGTTTATATTTGGTTTATTTTGCAGAGAAAGAATTTCACATTGTTCACACTGTGTGTTGTGGTGTGTTCACGCCTGACTATAAGGGGCCACTTTACTTTCCTTTATGTGTGTATTTGTCAGACATTAAATTCAGGTCCCCCTTGTGCCAGTATATGTATATTGTACATTTAGAAGCACAAAAAAGTGGCCCCTAGGCCTGCCTTATTGTCTCAGTTCATAACTGATTAATATTTTTCACTTTTGTGGCCCTCTCGGTTATGCAGATCAGCCCAGGGAGCCATAGTCAAGTTCTAGTGCTACTGCATATGAACTAATTAGAATAACTTTCACAATGAAAATCTGCAAAAATCAGGGATGTTTCTACTCATTTAAACGAGTCTGATGATTTTTCCGCAGTGTACAAGCTATTAGAGACTCGTTAGCTGTAGAACCCCCATTGCAGGTTTGTGTGGAAAATAAGGAAAGGTGGTGGCAATCAACCCATCACAGCATTGAGTAACATCCAGCAAGTTCATTGCCATATCATCGGTTTAAATTTCAGTAGCTCACATTAAATCATGCCTGCTTAATTTAATGTCAGCAAACTGGTTGGGGCTTTTGATCTTTTTATGTAAACATTATAGCTACACATCATTGATGTAATATTCCAAAGATTTTTTTAACTGAGATGTTATAGATTTATGGATTTTATCAGTAATATAAATTTGTCCATGTAAATTTTAACCTCATTAACCACACCTGATTAAACTCATCAGTGAGTCGGTAAAGCCTTTGTGAGCTGAACTCAGATGGTTAAAGGACAGAAAATGCTGTTGTCTGCAGAAGTATGGTACTCCAGGGACTTGTCACAGGTTTGCCACCACTGGATTTGGACTTAGATGGAACCATAGATTGTTTATGAGAGCCAGAAGGTAATGGGCTTGCAGTCTTCCTGCTTTAGGGGAAGGTTATCATTGGGCCATTGACTCACTTCATTTATTTCTACAGTCTTCAGGCTGAGATGATTTAGGAATCTGAAAGAAACATATAGAAAAATAAACAGTGTAGCTTGTCAAGCCATGTAACTCGCTTGTTTAAGCTGTGACTTCAGAAACATGAGGTTCAGGTTCAAACCCAAGTCTTGAATGTCACACTTCATCTGAAAGTCATGTATCTTAAATAAGGTTTGCTCCTTGTCAAGCCTAGTAGCTCACTGGCTTTAGCTGTGGTCTCAAGATTGGAGGGTTGTGGGATCTAATCAATGTCTTTCTTTTAATGTCTTGTATGTCACACTTCATCTGAAGGTCAAATGTCCAAAAATAAGTAGAACATCTGTACTGGATCTATAGTGTGCTGGTTTAAACCCTGGATTCAAGTTTAGAAGGCCATTGGATTAAATCTGAATTGTTTATATTTTGCACTACACATTCATCTGAAAGTTAAATGTCATAAAAAGTTGGATAGGTTGCAGTGGTCTTAAGAACAGAAGGTTGTGGGATTTAATCTGGCTTGAATGTCACATTTAATCTGAAAGCAAAATGTCCAAAAAAAAAAACCATGCTAGCTGTGAGACCCTGTGGCTCAGTGGTAAGAGCACCCCCTCCAAACCCAGGTGGTTGTGGGTTCTAATCAGAGCATTTACCTTTATGTCTTGAACATCAGACCTCATTTGAAAGTCAAATTTCCAAGAAAGGCATGTTAGCTGTGGGATCCTGTGGCTCAGTAGTAAGAGTGATGCCCCCAAGATTGGGAGGTCATGGGCTGAAATCCTGAGCAGGGATCTCTACAAACACCAATACCTAAGAAAAAATCTGTCTGATCCTTTCTTAAGTGATCCTTCTTTAAACAAGAGTAAGAGGAACAATATCAACAGAATTATAATCAGAAGAATCTTTTTTGATTCTGGAGGAAATTGGTAATGGACTGTTGATTTGAATTATCTTCTCCAATTATCAGGTTTATAAGTGCTGTCTTCGAAGTTTGGTGCTCTGGCTGGTCCTTCGGCTTCTTGGACAGACTGAACAGAACAATGTCTTTATGAGCTCTGGATAAGATCAGTGGTGGATGAGTGTGACTTTCCGTAGAACATAATATTCAGTAGACTCCCATGTGTAATGTAAACCTGTTTCTCTGACAGCATCATGTGTTTGAATCAAAAGTAATGTTAATTTGCCACAAAATCTCCCAATTACACAAACGCTGTTCCAGTTTCATGAGTGTAGAACTTATGGTTAAGCACCACTTGTCTTTTTGTGGAACATATTTTTTTTTATTTCAGACAATGCTGATATCAGTACATAAAAGACAGAACATTAGCCTTTTTACCAATTCATTTTATATCGACTGTTCTTTAGGGAACCACTTCTGTAAACAAGATGTGTCAGTAAAGCTTGAAGAACCTCCATAAAGGATCTGTGAATATCCTTAACCTATAAAATGCCGTTATGTAAAGGTGCCTTAAACCTTGAAAAGGTTCCTCACCCTCACATATCATTTATAAGCCTGTTTGTTCAGGAACTGAGTTCTAATGAGTTGCTTCAATAACACACTGCATAACCAGCTGATTAGTTGGATCAGGTGTGTTTTAAGCAGTGCTTGAAGCAATAGAACTAGCTTCCCCAAAGAACCTTTGTCAATTGTTCTTTAGATAATCACTTTTGTAAACACTCATCACATTTACAATCCTGTTTGATCAGAAAGTGAAATAGTTCTACTAAGTTTCTCCAAAAACGTAGGACTTTTTTTTTTTTGCCAATCCTGGTCCTATTAGTGCCTTTCCCTCTTCACCAATCCCACTTTAACACAGTAAGGGCTTGACAACCAGCTGATTAGTTGCATCACATGCATTGGAAGCAGTGAAAATACGCATTCCAGTGGACCACCTGATGCACCTGTCCCAGCTCATTCGACCACTACTACTTCTGTCCAAACACATCTAACAAAATAAGGACAGAAGAATCAGTTTTAATTACACCTTTGACATATGTATGTATATATATATATATATATATATATATATATGTATGTGTGTATATATATATATGTATGTG
>JBBJLS010020495.1:0-15172 GCA_037577275.1 Bryconaethiops microstoma
AATATTTTCTTTAGATGCACATGATGCAGTGTGTGACGCAGCTGAGGTGTGTGTGTGTGTGTGTGTGTGTGTGTGTGTGTGTGTGCGTGTTGAGGGGGGAAGACTACGCTGTTCTTTTGAGGTTGCATTTGGCAGGCCTTGCTGCTGTGTGCGCCAGCACCAGTCTATCACTCCAGGGCCTAGAAGTCATAGCAGTAAGAAAACAGATTGATTTCCCCCCTCCTACGTACAAACAATTAACTACATGCAGCTCAATTAGACACACACTGCAAACGCCTTTAGCCCAGGTTTTTTTCCTTGACCCACTCTCACCTCCCCGTCATAATGTCTACACCCTCCACCAAATTCCTCCCAGAAGTTGATGTCCTTATATAGGTAATCAGTGTGTTTCTGCATGTATGTACAGTTTTGTGGCTCCCGTGTAAGTGAGTGAATGGCTAGACTTCTACTTCCCACTCTACCAAATACAAGGCACTACCTGGACTGGATGACAATTATTTTAGCAAAGTACCTCAAATATGCATAACTGATAGCAAAGAAAGGTGAATTACAAGTTGGCTACAGGTGAAAACTCACTCTGTCTGTTAACAAAACAACCCCGTCCCAGACAAACTTTAGTGAAACACACTGCAATCCCAAGCTCCAATGTAACTGGGTCAAAGTGAGCTTGAGGGCTGCTGTTGTTCAATCAAATTTGAAGGTGCCCTTTTACACCAGTCTGTCCTTAGTCAAATTCTACCTATAAGAACCGTCGCAGTAACTGTAAAATGTTTCTCATAATAAGAGGAACATTATCATCCTCGTATGTATTTGTGTCACGCAAATATTTGTTGGGTTAGTTGAATTCAACTATGTTTCCCGTATGTAACAAATTTTATCATCTGCTTTCATTTTTCTCTGTACTTTTTTTTTTTTTACCTCAAAACAGCTGTGATTGTCGCTACAAGGTAGTTGGGTTTGAAGAGAATTTTGTCAGGCTAAACATGCGCTGTTTTATTTTGTCTCTGCTTGGTGGTTGGCAGGTTCAGACAGAATTTTGTCAGCCATGGTCATGTTTAGACTGAGTTTTGCTGGATTATAGTCAGATTCAGATAGACCTTTTCTGGATTAAAGTTGGGATCACAAAGAATTTTGTTGATATACAGGCATGTCAGGACACAATTTTGTTAAACAGTCAGTTCAGAACAGAATTTTATTGGATACAGTCAGGTCACAACAGAATTTTGTTGAATACAATCAGATCAGGACAGAATTTTATTGAGTACAGTTGGGTCAGGGCAGACTTTAGTCAAGCTAAAGTCACTTTGGAACAAAACTTTGTAGGACTGTAGTCCTGTTCAGGCAAGATTTTGTTGAGCCAGTTGAGAAAGAATTCTGCTGGGCTACATTTGAGTCTAGCTAGAATTTTGTCAGATGTTTTGTTGGGTTTGGGATTCTACACTTGGTGTGGTGATTTGGGTTGACTCTCAGGTTATGTTAATGCATTCATCTTTGGATTAAAATTTGTATAATTCCCTACTTGCTACATGTTCTGTTACAAGATGGATCCCAGGCTTCTCTGAGTGAGTGACACAGGTGGGCATTTTTATTTGGAGCTCTCTATCTTAAACCCCCGTCTTTTACCTTTGGGACACAGAGCTGGGAGGCACATGTTGATCTGCCAGCAAAGGACAAACAACTCCCCTATCTCTGTGTCACTTCTCTGTCACTTCTCATCGTTCGCTGTCGGGGTCCAAAACCTAGCGAACAACACGCGGCTCCATTCGCCAGCCGCATTTCCACAAACACAGAGAAACATTTCACATTCAATAGCTCATCCGGCTGTCACTGTGCACCGTGACAGCAAGCCCGCGTACAGTCCTTCCTCCTCCCTCTAACCACCACTGAAAAGTAACTTCTTGTAGAGCATGTGTGTGATAAACATGCCTTGAAAGGTGCCTTGTATGCAACAGTGTGCTCGGAAGAATAAATGCATTGATTTTTACAGCAAAACAGCCTTCGTGCTTTGACATAAGGGCCACTTTTCTGTCATAGAACAACCAGGCTCGGGCTGTAGTGCCAAGGACAATTCATGGATTGTAAAAGGGGTGGGTAAACATTTAAAAAAGCACGTCATGGTGCATTCAGTGGGAAGGAGGATGGAACAAGGGAGGAATTGCAGTCTCCACTTGGTGGAAAATAGCTGGGCACTCAAAACTGACCCTTTGTTCTGCAAGCAGCTAGCTACTGCTGTGCATTCAGGCTTTCTTCTTGTGGGCTTTGCTTGGCTCTGGCCTTGCTGCTCTGTCTGAGACTGGATATCCTGAGGGAGGCAGTGCACCACTCACACACCAGCACACAAACACACACCACTGCTGTGTTAACTTCCCTTATTACGACTATGTCACGCACAGGGGACAAGCCACGGGGACGCTGCTCCTGCTCCGCATGTACCCAACAGGGAACAAACACAAATACACACACACACACATATACTTGGTGTCTTGTGTGTGTGTGTGTGTGTGTGTGTGTGATGCCGTTGCTATGGTGCCAGGACAGCAAGGTCAAGACACTGAACTAGGCCCTTCACTAGATGTGGAAACATAGGTCAAGCAATACATGAGCTGCTTTAAGCTAGCTGAGGTGGCCTGTATACTGCTATAGGTTTGTTCTAAATGGAAAGCTGAACTGGCAATTGGAGCATGGCTGCTTTTCCCAATAGAGCATCCTGGTGCCATCTCTTGCCTATGTAAGCGACGCTGTCCACCTAATGTAAAAGAAATTAGATAAGACCAGGACATTTTCTTCCATTGTTCCATGGTCCAGTTCTGGCACTCTGAATGGTCTATAGCTACAGAGCCCAAAACACAGTACGCTGTAATGTACCGTGTGTTCTGTCACCTTTCTTTCAGAGCCAGCCTAAACTTCATCAGCAGTTTGTGCTACAGTAGCTCTTCTGTGGGATCGGACCAGACATCCTAACCTTCACTCCAAATTTGCCTCAGTGAGGGTCCTTTTTTGGACCACTTTCGGTAGGTACTAACTACTTCATTCCAGGACAACGCCACAACACCTGCTGTTATGGAGATGCTCTGACCCAGTTGTCTGGCCATCACTCTGGACCTTGTCATAGTCATTCAGAGCCTTACTTTTGCACATTTGTCCTGTTTCAAACACGCCCACTTCAAGAACTGACCATTCACTTGCTGCCTAATATATCCCATGCCTGACAAGTGCCATTGTAATGGACTAATAAATGTTATTCACCTAATGCTGTGGCAGATCAGTGTATATGTAAGTTAGTTGTGGTTTGGGCTAGTGATCATGGTGTTTACTATAACTTATGAATATCAGCCTCCAACAGCTATTGTAAAGCAAAACGTGTTTGCTTTACAATAGCTGTTGGAGTCAGGTTTGTTTGTAGGCTGGCTGTAGTGTAAGCACTGTTCCGTGCATATTGGAGGCTAGCAGTAGTTCTAGCACTCTTCAGATTGTATTCTGTTAGTTGGCTGTAGTTTTAGTGTTGTTCAGGTAGTTTTTGCACTTTACAAACTGTTTGTATGCTTTAAGGCAGCTCTTGGCATGCAGCTCTTGGCATCTTTAGCTTTTCTGGCTGCTTGCAGTAGCTACAGCTGGCTTAAGTGCTGTTGAGGACATTTCAGCTTTAGCGTAAGCTAACAGTAGGTTTAGTGCAGTTCATGTGTTTTGTATGCAAACGGTAGCAATAGCGTTAGCCCAGGTGGTCTTTACATTTGTGCAGGCTAGTGGTAGCACTTGTGTTAGCCAGGGGGGTCCGTATGTATTGTGTAAGCGCTGCTTTAGGCTGGCTGTGGGCAGAGCACTGATCACAGAGCTGCTGAAGAGGCCTGCGTGACTTTTAAACTGTTCTTAGTCATCACACACTGCACTTGTCCTACTTTGCATTCCCTCTTCAAGGAACGCATATGCATAATCTCCCCCCTCCCTCCTGCCCCCCACACCGGCTGGGGGCCGGAGTGGAGAAGCACAGCTGCAGAATATCTCAGAGCGCCACATGCAGCTCCAACGGCGTTCCATCTAGCCCTACTCCTCACGCCACTGATTGTCATTCTCTTACAGTACGTGACTTTTCCTGAAGGAGCCAGCCGCCACTGGAAATATCACCCGCTCTTCCCCATCAGCGAGAGATACTCGCTTCAAGCTCTCTCTCATTCGGGGACCCTCCTGTCACCAACCCGCCCATTCCACTTCCTTGCAAATTTCTGACAAAGCCCTGGTTCTCTAAGGGAGCGGCCCGCAGACTGTGGCTGGTGTAACGGGTTGGAGAGTTTTCCATTAGTGCCTGGCTCCCGCTTGGCCTCAGCCTTGCAACTTGCAGCGATCGGCGGGGTTACGGGGCAGCAGTTGGGAGGCTTGGTGCAGCAGGTTCAGGCTCTTTTGGATTATGGCAGCATCCGCTGGAGAGAGCCTGCAGTAATATTAATCAGGTTGGAATTAATCTAGCTGTCAGTCACACCCTCTTCTTGTCTTGGTGGAGTTTTAATTCAGTTACTACTTTTGTTACTGCCTTTCTCTTTAGGACAGAGCTTTTGTAGGCTAACCAGGGATCGCCAAAAGGTCTGGCATGACTATGAGGATTCGTCTGGCAGTAAAATAGCTTTTTACCTTTCAACTGACAGTCTTGATTCATTATAAATAATCTTTTGGTTCCATACTTTGATGTTGCCTTCAAAGAAATGGACATTTGTTAATTTAATTCATTTAAGTAAAACTAATACATTAATTATGACCAAATTCTACAAGAATGACAAAAAAAGTTTAATATTGGGTGAAAATATCAAGTGAAAGCATTTTTAAGCTTCAAATCAACTGTAATTTGAGATGCATTCAAATCATTTATATCTGGGTATCCAGAAGCCTATTAACAATTCTGTGTGCGACAATATTGCTCATATTTCAAATTAGGTTAGTATATTATGTCAGAACTGCATGTGCACATTTGTAGTCTGTAACTACACATGTAATTGCTTTATGTGCATAATGTGAAAGAAATCTATAACAACATTAAAAAGTTGAAATAAACCCAGAATATTATTAAAGTGGGGATGTTGCTGCACGTAAGAACCAACATCTAATGAATGGATGATTAAACAGTAGTTAAAATCCTATTTCTTTTAATCAGAATTCATGGTTGGCATATGAGGAATGGAGCATTATAATATTTCTTCTGTCACTGGAACGTAACTTGTATCTGAAAGGGTTAATGTGAGCGAGTCTACATCACTAACTACTCAAATTATTGAATCTGGTTTAAGCTACAATAATAAACCACTGGAAAAATACAGAAGTTGTTATTGGTTTCTCAGCAAACTAACCTGTTGTCACATGAGGCACTGAGGGGAAAACTGAGTGGAAGCCTCTTATCACCATCTACTGCAGCTCTAACCACTAGTGTTAGCTCATTACCTTATGTGGGCAGCCTCAGCTATTCATACTTCATCAGACACAAAACCAACCATTTTAACCCACAATAGCCTGAAGATTATTTCACAGGGCTGTTTTTTGACAATTTGATTTCATGCTTCATGAGTGCATGTTTTCACCTTTCTACCCATTTGCTAATACTCAAATGTCATAAGGTACACTCCAAAGTAATATAGCACATGTAAAAAGTTTGGAAATAACTCACCCTCGCATTGCTGTGTCTCGGTGTCTGGCAACTCAAAAATAGTAATAGTGTAAAAAAAGAGTGAAAAAATCAAAGAACTGCCTGTTGTTTAAATTGTAAGACCATGCAGTTTCAGATTTAAGGCAATTTATAACTTAGTGAGGCCTTAAATTTGTAAAATGTCATCTCAGACAGATTCTGTGGGCTTCCTGTAATAGTTCTGAGTGACATTCTTCAGTGCTCCATGTTGCAATAGATTTGTAACAAGGTGCAGATTTCATTGAACCGGAACCTTGTGAAGTGATTCAACCATTCAGCCCCTTTGTATCCCTTGTCTCTTGCGCGCGCACACACACACACACACACACACACAGAGACAGAGGGCTATGTGGTCCCGTGTGGTGCTGAGGTGCTCGTGAGTCAGAGCGTTTACTCTCTCACAGCAGCCTTCGCCCACAGAGATCTCGGCCCCTCTGACATCACAGCTAGCGATGTGATTGGTCACCAGATGGCTGTCCTGATTGGAGACCGGCCCAGAAACCAATGGTGAAATCAGCAACGGTCTGGTTGCAGATCCAAACCCGCCACCCTGTCACTTTAAACACACACGGACACTTACACACATCTGCACAAGCGCCAAAACCAGTGATGAGCATTAAGTACGCTTTGATCTTGATCTTACACCCCATGCTGTCTCTCTCTCTCTCTCTCTCACTCTCTCTCTACCAGCTCTACTATTAGGAATGATTAGAAAGAAAAGAGGACTTTGAGTATCTGGGTTCAGATCTTTGGGCTACAACAAATGGATAATAAACATGACTGAAAAAAACAAATAAAGCCATTTTTTCAAACTGACAGGTGTTGCGCTTTTTTGATCCCAAGCACTTCCGCAGAGAAACAAACATGCTAAATGTTAACTTGTAATCAGGAGCACTCTTCCGATCACTGGCAAGACTTCAGAAAAAGTTTTTTAAGATAATGGCTAAAAATGCTATTTAGTGGCTGCACCACTCACAGCTGTTCAAAAAAGCCAGCAACCTGCTCAGGGTTGCCAGATTGCACAGCATCTCCTATACCACACTTTAATGGAGCTCAATAAGAAAACAACAGTTTGTCAGTGACAGTCTCTGGATTGATGATCACCCCCATGGCTTCAAATACACACATACACACACACACACACACACACACACACACACACACACACACACACACACACAAGTGATAAGCATAAGGCAAGATTTGACCTTGATATCAACCCCCATGTCAAGAGAGACTTTCATGTGCACCAAACGATTTGAAAGCAAAGAAGAATTATCAGTTCTCCCACCGCAGAAACCAGTGGTGAAATCAGTGTGTCAGAGATGGCCTGGGTGTGGATCCAAACCCACAATCCCATGACTTCAAACACCCACACCTGCACCAACTCCAGCGATAAGCATAAAGCACATTTTCACCTTGATCTCAACCTCCATGTCAAGATCATATTAAGTGCTGCGAATGGTTTGAAAGTGAAGATGAATTCTCAGTTCTCCCACTCCAGAAACCAGTGGTGAAATCAGTGTGTCAGTGATAGCCTAGACGTGGATCCAAACCCACAATCCCATGACTTCGAACACCCACAGCGTGACCAAACCGGCGATAAGCATAAAGTGCGTTTTGATCTTGATTCTTAAACACCATGCCGGAAAGGTCCTTTTAAGCATTCCGACTGCTTGAAAGCAAAGAGGAATTTTTGACTGAAATCAGAGTGGGTGCTGATCCATGCAGTCATAAACACACGCAGCTCTGAAACCAGTGATACTCATTAACCGGGCCTATGTTTTGATCTTGATGTTAAACCCCATGCCGGGGGGTACTCTTAAGTGCACAGAAATGTCTGAAAGCAAATCTCATCCTAATCTCATCTGGTATTTTATAGAAATGTAAATGGAACTTGACCCGGGCTCACCCACAGAGATAAGCCCGATTCCCATTACAACCCAATTCCGTCCACTGCTGGGACCGTCTCTCAAAACCCCATTCAAGTGCTTTTAGAAGCCCTCTCTCGCAATTACCGCTGTTAAAAGCCGAGGGCCCTTGTGTAACCGGGCCCCTATGGCTGTCTGTTGCAACATGGAAGGACCAGCCCCGGGAACGGACCAGAGACAGAAAAGAGAAGATTTAAAAAGAGAGAAGGGGTGAGGCTGATGAATAAAGACAAGAAAGGACAGACGAGGGGTTTAAGGAGAGTGCTTAAGTTCAAGTGCGTGGTTATACGCAGGGGTTGACATAATTTTTTGCTGTAGTACTCTAATGAGTACCTACATGAATCTATTGGTACACACCAAAAAAAATTTTCTCTGTGCCTCGGCCGTGGCGTGTATCTGGGGGGAGGGGGGTTGGTGGATGGGTGCTAATATTAGCTGCTAACTGTCTTGTAAAGCATTGTGAAGGTCTGTGTCTTGGGGCAGGGCACGCAGTATTAAGTTACTCAAATTAGGTATGCATTTGCACTGTGATTACTGAAAACTGCCACGCATTTGCGTACTACATGCGCCAATCTGTATTTGCGTACCACTTATGTCAATCCCTGGTTATATGTGTGCATTGGTAACTGTGTGTGTGTGTGTGTGTGTGTGTGTGTGTGTGTGTGTGTGTGTGCGTGCGTGTGTTCAGAAGTGTATCTGTTTTCACTGGCAGCTTGCCTTTTTTGATGTTGTCATAGCACAGGAGGCAATGAGGAGCACTTAAGTGCGTGCATTCTTTTTAAATACGCTGCAGATGGGGCTTCTCTTGCACTTGAACCTGAAGTGCCACTTTTACCCCTTTACCTGAGAGGGACATGAAACGAGTGCACCTCCGTTTCTCCTCCTCCATCTCTCTCTCTTTCTCTCTCTCTCGCTCTCTCTCTTCCTCTCTTTCAGCCCAAAGCTCGAAAAGGACCACTGCCCTGCTTGTTTTGGTGTTTTCCCTGCACTATCACACCTGATATGACTAATCTGGTTATTATCATCCTGAGTGAGTGTGTTAGAGTGGGGAAAACGCTACGTTGTGCAGAGCAGTTGGACTCCAGGACAAATATGGTATTCCAGACAGTAGGATCCAGTAAACTGGATGACTTTAGCTTTACTCCTAATGAACAGACCTTGGACAAAATGTTTCATAAAAAACTGGTCAAATTACATGTTAACATAGGTTAACAGATCCTCTACAGACTTGGCATTTTTCTGAAAATGTTTGTGCACAATTTTTATACTTAACCATAAATGTAACCAAAAAATGTTCCACAGTTTATATATATATATATATGTGTGTGTGTGTGTGTGTGTGTGTGTGTGTGTGTGTGTGTGTGTGTGTGTGGGTGTGTGTGTGTGTGTGTGTTTGGTTTGTGTGTGTACGTATATATATTGCATAACATACATAGTTTCATAGTAGACACTGAATAATTAATAGTTACTAAATAATCTTAACATAAGACTGTTCTCTGGGGGGCTTTTTTGCTCTTTGCTTCTGGTCATTTCTGATGCTGAGCATCAAGGTAATTGAATAAACCACAAGTGCTGAATCCAAAACATCTAAATACAAGAGCACCGCTAAGGTGTTGAACCTTAGTTCTAAATCTTCTTCTGTTCGGAATAAAATTGCTAGTTAATTTTTAAAAATTAATTTTGAATGTTATTTTACTGTTTTGCAAAGGGTCTGTTTGTGTATATCCTGCTCTAGTACCCACTCTCTCCCTCTCTGCTGCTGGGTGAGTGACCCATCTGCTCAGGCGCCATATCCAGCTTTAAGCATAAAGCAAAAAATTTGATCTTGATATTAAAGCCCATGTCAGAAGGCATTCTTGACGGGTCGACATCATGGAAAACTGAACGTAATTTGTTTTATTGTTTCAAAATGGTCACGCAAAAATGTGATGGAGAAAGTGGCTTATGGGCCTATTGTAAGTACTTGAAAGCAAAGAGGAATATTCAGTTATCCCTAATTCAGATGATACACCCTTTGGGGCAGAGTGACTCAGTCCCTACTCCTTCCTGCTGTGCAGAAGTGCTCAGTATTTGGCAGAGGAGTGAAACCCCCCGCCATAGCTGAGCTCCTCAGGTCAGATCAGTATTTAGCAGAGTGGGGATAGGGCCTGGTGGGAGTTCAGGCTCTGGACGCTCTCCTACAGACCAGTGCCAGAGCTGGAGGTCAAGCGGAGAGCGTGTCCTCTAACTGTCTCTCACACACTCAGGCAATGTCGAGATGGCTGGAATGGAAAGCCTTTGCCTCTCTCTCTCTTTCTCTCTCTCTCTCTCTCTCTCTCTCTCTCTCTCTCTCTCTTTTCAGATAAAAAACCCAGAACATTCCTGGACTATCGTTCTCAGTAAAGCTGAGAGTTCCCTCTTTTACATAGACAACTTACTGCCAGAGCAGCCTGTTTATATCAACAATGTTAGTTTCCAAGGCCAAGACTAATAACTGGTAACTAATGACTAGTAAACAAGACTAATAACTGGTATATGGGATTGATATTCATTTGCCATAAATTAGCAAATGAACATTAATGGGCTTAATGTTTAATTAAACACTAAATTAAACATAAATAGGGCATGGAACTTCCAAAAAGAGCAAATATTGGGGAAAAATGTAAAGATGTATTGTAAAATGAATATTAAATAGATAAACCTCTCTGCAGCTGATTCCCACAGACCCAAAGAGAAGATGGAGAATAGAGTTTGATTAGACATGTGGCCCAGGTTTTGACCAACCCAGTCATTTCAATTTGTAGCCAAACTACAAAAGTGTTTCTTTCAGTCACGGTTGTGCTTTAGCTGCTCATTTATCATATAAAAGCCTTTTTAAGACCATATGCAGATCCCAATTGCAAAAAAATTACAGATCGACCCCGAATTCAGATATACCGAGTACAATTCTCAGCACAGGCTGCGTTAGAATTGGTATCAACTTTTCTTCACACTTCGACGTTTTCAGGAGGACTTATTCCAGCAAACGGCTGGGAATTTTACTAAATCTCATCCTGGAATATTGCTTGGATTTTTACTAAACCTAATCCTGGAAAATGGCTGGAACTTTTCCAAGGCCTCATTCTAGCAGTACCAGATTTCCTGGACATTTTGATCCCGGCTTGCACTGACACATCATAACCCCATCCCTTGGAAATTGTGTGTGAAAGGGGCTTAACCCCTCTCCCAAACCATTAAAGGGGATCAAAGACCTTATGTCTTGTATGTGATGTGTGTGTGAGTGTGTGTGTATGTGTGTGTGTGTGTGTGTGTGTGTATGTGTGTGTTCGTGTATGTGTGTGTGTTCGTTTTTAGGATCCTCAGCTGCCGCGACAGGCAGCCACACAACCGTAGTCTGCACCCAGCCTGTGACGCGGCATCTCCATGGTAACACAGCTCCGTCCCCTCTGTGCCGCTCCTATTCTAAGCCTGGGTGGTGGTGGGAGAGCAGAAAAAAACACAAGAGCAAAAAAGGAGTGCTGTTCTGAATTCCAAACATCACCTGTACATCGGCACCGATGTTTCAGAATTTCAAAGAAAGGACAAGGACAGAGAGATCACCTCATTCAGAGCCAGAACACATGTGTAACACACACGAGCGCAAACGCACACACAAACACACACAGACACACACAGACACACACAGACACACACACACACACACAAACACACACACACACACACAAACACACAAAACCATTTCTGCCTGTTTCTCAGCCCTGACCCATAACATCCTGCTTCATTGCTCAATCTAACATGCTAACATGGTTATCAAGAAATAACAATTAGCACAATTCCATTTATTGCTTCTCTTAACTGGTGGCTTTTTCCTCATTCATTGCTAGCAATATTAGTTTCTTAAATTATTTTTTTATACATAAGTCCTCTGTCATGCTAACATGGCTAGAAGTGAAGCGAGTAGGCAACAATTACCGTGACTCTGTTTACTGCTAAGACACAGCTATTCATTTTTGAGACCTTTTAATCAGCATTAGCTCTCATTAACTGTTTTTGAACACACTTCTGTGCTGTCAATCATGCTAACATGGCTAAAAATAAAAGTGAGTAGCCAAAGAATTAGCATAATATCTAATTCTGAGATATTGGAGGAAATAACAGATACTCCCTCCAATTCATGGTTTAAAAGCATTAGTTTATTAACAGAACTACATTGTTGTGCATACTTTCTCTGTCCATTGTCAAAGACAAGCTAACATGACTTAAGAATGAATGGAAACCAGTTGCCACCAATTAGCATGACACCATTTGCATAATGGTAATTGCTAGGTATTAACCTCAATTAATTCTTAGCGACATTAGCTTTTCTGATCAAACTATACACCACACATTTCCTCTCTCTTTTTTAACACTATTTAGTGTGACAGAATGTAATAAAATTGAGCTGAATCTGCACTCCAGCAAAACTGAATTTCAGCCTTGTTACATGTCAATGAAGATTTAATTCATTAGTCCAATCTCACGTTGACTGCTGGGTGGGTTCGGCTAATTATGCACAAAAGGCACATCTATCAGGGTCTGCTTTGTTTGCGGGTGTGCTCTATCCTGCCGAGAGGAGAATAACCAAACCATAAAATACACACATACACTAAACGCCCTGCATGGAAACACACACGTATACATTCACAAGCCTCCCACAGCTACTTGGTGACAGAATTAATCAATAAATGGCCACTCTTGGTCAAACAATTAATCACTGCTGGTCTCTATCATAAAGAAACTAATTAATGATCTAAAGAAGATTGACCCTAACCAGAAAACCCCCTAGTTGACCCCCAAACCTAAACAATCAATTGCTTGTCTGGATTATATGTGTACCAAGTAAGCATATACAACAAAACAACAGACACGTAATTCAAGACATATTTGTACATGCATTCTGCTTTGTCTCTGTGTGTATAAATGTATGTATTACAGCACATCCATAATTAAAAATACTAAATTTTGTCTGACATCTGATTTTACTATATCACCCCCTACACTTCCTTTACTGTACTTCAGTCTGTCACACTGTATTGCAGTCTGTCAAAAGTCAAACTTTGAAGCCCTGAGGATCAACATGAAAACCACAGATTGAGGTGGTGCCAAACAAAAACAAATAATGACTATACTTTCATATCATGGGGGTATTCCATGAAACAGGATTAAAGGAAAGTCTGGCTTATTTCAATGGAAAGTAAGGAAAAGTAAGGGAAAGTTTCCCCTAATCCTGTTTCATGGAACAGGACCCATGTCTCAGTAAACCTGTTCAAATGTTGTTCACTGGGTTCTGTCAAAGTTTGTCCATTACATAAGAGGAGGAGACTGGTTGAAAAATAAATGGGATATCTTATAGAACTGAATGACTTAGGCAAAATATTTAATTGTTGTTATTCTGACCATTGTGACTACAATTAACTTGCGATTGTTTTCTCTAACATAAGGTCTAGGCCTCTTTTTGGACCGAGAAGACCAGGCAATTTTTGTCTGGCTTGAAGCTAGAACACAGGTGCCAGACTGTCCACTAGCTGTGACTGAGCTGTCATGTTCACAGTGCATGAGTGATTGCTTCTAACTGGTCTAACTCACCTACAGGTGGTTCATAAACTCTGTTATTATGATATATATCATCACTTCAGTTTTGTTAAGAAATTAATATTGATAATTTTGAAATAAAAATAATGAATATACAGCCTTATTAGCTTGTAACACAGATCTTGATTTGCTTGTCTGCCCCCGAGGTTCTTGTGTCCATGCCTTTGATATGGAGCAATGTAAAACAATTTTGTTTTTTGTGTAAAAGAATGTAAACTTCTTATAACTATGTTTGAAGCTTATATGCTGCAGACGTTTCATAACCTGCGTCTGCAATGGATCTTTTCACACCTCAAATTTGCAGCTAGTTAGATATGTAATGCGTTATATAAAAGATATACTGTGTGTTACGTATGAGTGTGCGCGTGCGTGTGTGTGTGTGTGTGTGTGTGTGTGTGTGTGGGTGTGTGTGTGGGTGTGTATGTGAAATCAACACACACTGAGATCAGAAGCAAGCGGAGGATGAGTTAAAGCCTGGCTGCCCCCCTCAGGCTGGAGAGCCAGTCAGGCCGTGCCTTTGAGGCCAGAGCTCTACAAAGACCAGCCACTCTGGGGGGGTGGGGTGAAGTCGAAAACGGCCAACGTCCCGAGGTGCCAGCACAGCAGAGAAAGAGAAACACACACAGAGAAAGAGAAACTCACACAGAGAGGAGCACGGTAATGGAGACAGAATGAAGCAACAGGGAGTTGGCACAATACCACTTTATCTTTTCTGAAACTGAAACCATGAGTGTCTGCTGATACCAACAACAAGTCATTTTCTTTCTTTAAAACACTGCTGCGCTTTCAAATGAAATGAGCTCTTCTTGACTTTACTTCATTTAAGACGGTCATGTAAAAATGCTGCGATTATCACTTATACTAGTCCAGACAGAAAAAGTGCAAAACAGTGCAAAGATGTGTAAAGTGAGATTTTCTTTAAAGAATTAGTTATACGAGTCGACATTATTTCCATCAATTATTTTTCAAATGATCTAAAATAAATAGATATATTTATATTACAGTATATTTCAAAGGTGGCATCCAACCAATAGAAAGTTCAACATTTAATCCTTAGGTGAAAACCGGACATTTATAGCTAAAAGATATAAAAATAATTAACGTTTGAGAGCCATTTCTTAAAACTACTTTGGTTCAGTAGAAATATTTAGCAGCTACTGCAAACAATTCTGTAAACCTGTCCCACAAAAAAACATGTTTACGCACAGTACACATTTTAAAATGTATATCTAATTAAAAATAAAAGTATTTTAGTTATGAAAGCAGAAAAAATATGCTATTTTGTCTCTTTTCTTGCATATAACATTTAAGTCGATTCAGTGATTATTTAATAATTCAGGCACACGCATAGTTGGCTGTCAAAATGTTGTGTTTTTCAGTTCTATAGTGAACTAAATGTCATTGTTACATTAACATTGACTGCTGACTTACTTTGCTGTCATGTCATGTTGCTCTACAAGTAATTCTGTGATCTTTCAGTTTGTTACAGAATCAGATCCAATTCTTTCGCTTCTCCTCTGATCCAGCAGTTACTGCTCAGCTACCATCTAGATATCATTGATGTATATCAGTTTACTTCAAACATCTGTCAGATAAAGACATATTCATAATGTACAAATGAATCTTTCACGTGCACAGCTTCAGAAGTAGAGGAACGAGGAGCGGGTGTGAGAGAAAGGCAGGAGGAGGAGAGGAGAAGGATTAGGCAGATGGGAGGACAGAAGATGTGAGGAAAAGAGAGAAAGGGAGAGAGAGAGACATATATACAGTGCTATGAAAAAGTATTTGCCCGTTCCTGATTTCTTACTTTTTTGCATGTTTGTCACACTTAAATGTTTCAGATTATCAAACAAATTTGAATATCAGACAAAGATAACCCAAGTAAATATAAAATGCAGTTTTTAAGTGATGATTTTATTTATTAAGGAAAAAACTATCCAAACCTACATGGCCCTATGTGAAAAAG
>JBBJLS010020506.1:0-15172 GCA_037577275.1 Bryconaethiops microstoma
ACACCACAAACACACCTGCCCAACACCACACACACACACACACACACACCAGTCCAACACCACACACACACACCAGCCCAACACCACACACACACACCAGCCTGAACCACATAAACCAGACTAACACCACACACACCAGCCTAATAGAAACAGCCTTAATTGACTTCATTGATCATAAAATTCTACTATTGATATATAAAGCCTGAATACCTCCATGACCTTCTCTTGCTATGAACCTCCACGCTTACTCAGATCTAAAGGTGCTGCTATGTACTCGTCCCCAGAAGCCCCTCAGCTCTGGAATTCCCTTTCAAATTTCGGACAGATTTTAAAGTTCAGGCTGAAAGTTAACCTGCTTGTTCAGTAAGGATTTCTGTAATTAATTTTTCCTGTTAGATGAAGGGTGTAGAGCTGGGAGGCGGTGGGCACAGAGAATTTTAGTAAACTGGGACACTGGTACCGTCGTCCTTCCACTCCTGATGTCCACTCAGGTTGGTTGATGTTGGAGTGGGGGGGGTGCCGGTGTCTTCTGGCCAGACTGCTGTAGCGAGTCTCAGCATGCACTCCTTACAATTATAAACTATACCCTGTAAACTTCAGCAGAACTCTGTTCCCTGTTGTCTCCAAGGAGAACCACTGCACTTCTGTCCAGCCTGACTGATCAGCACTGGGGCTCCAGGTCACCCCACGTCCCGGATCTGCAGTCACTGGGGGTCCGTGCCAAAGTGTCCCCCACTGGTTCCCCACACGTCCTCCCCCAGTCGAGGACAACTGCTGTTTAAACACATCAGTCCAACTCCACACACGCCAGCCTAACACCACACACACCAACCTAACATACCAAACATCAGCCTAACACCACACACATAAGTCTAACAAAACACACCAGCCTAACACCACATGCATCAGTCTAGTACTACACACATCGGTCTAAATCCACACACACCAGTCTAACACCACACACACCAGCCCAGCATACCAAACATCAGCCTAACACCGCACACATAAGTCTAATACCACAAACCAGCCAAACACCACACACATCAGTTTCTTACCTCCACAGGTGGTAGAACAGCAGAGGGATGTTGAGGCCCAGAGTGACCCACTCACCCGCACACATGAACATCAGGCAGAACAGGCCATGAATGGAATATTCCGGAACCACCAGCTGAGAAAACAGCATTATAGTCCGGGTCAGTGTTAGCTTAATTTCACTGACTGAAGAAAGGGAACGTCAGTAAAGAGTTTTCACTTTATCCAGCTGGTTTTGGGGATTCTCTTTATAAAGACGTTTTAAAGATTGATATCTGCCAGATTTAAATAAGAAGACTCAGAACAGTGTCACTTAATATTAAAACATAAGTACTGTTTAGAACAGTGATGTTTCTCATGCACAAAAGTTTCAGCTATAAAAAGGAATTAAAACTCCAGATCGTCCCTCGTTATTATGCCACATAGAAACAGCTGGACTGGAACCTGTTTATTCTTTTATGCACACAAGACATGATTAACAGTGGAAACTGGGGATGAATATGGGGCTGAGAAATGCAGAGATGTTAGATCTGATATAAAAATCATAAATGTTATAGAGGCTGTTACTTGCGTGTGTTTCAGCCACTCTCCTGCACATGCAGTGCGTCAGCATTTCTCATCACCTTTTTCTCTCTCGATCACTCATTGGCCGAAACTGCCACCTGGTTACCGTCTCACACTGCAGGACTCATTACTGCCAAATCACCAGCACTGTCACTCACATCCAGTCAAAGTTTGTTCTCTTTTTATTGTGAGAAATTCTCAGGATGAATTTAAAATGTAATGCAGACTCTATAGTTTCGATATACTGTGGCCATGTGAAGCCAAAGAGAAGTGGAGTTTGAACTTGAAGGGCTGAAGTCGTGGGCCTGTGGTCCTGAAATGACTTTAAAGTCTGCTTTTTTATTCCTGGTAGTGTCGTAAGAATTAGTGTACAGTGACAATCACAAAAAATCTAATTGGGAATGGCTGCGAAGTTCTACAGCGTCAGACTGCTTTCACACTTGCAGCCTTCAGTCCATTTAAATTGAACCATGGTGCGTTTAAACACTCTGTTTTCACCACTGAATTCTGCCGTGATCCCACTGGTGAAAAAGTAACCAGAAACAGTCAAAACTATTCAATCACTATTAATGATGAAGGGCTATGAAGCAGAACTCAAAACCAGAATTTCACAAGATAACATGACTTTTTCACACCCATAGTTTGTTTGCTCCGATCCAAATCAGCTAATTAATTTGAAAACTTGGAGAATTTTTCTAATGGTTCAGTTTCTTTTTACACAGAGAAAAATCCAATTAAAATGCGTAAATATGAACCATATCAGAACATTGTCTCCGCTTGTTAGTCATACATGTTTTCAGAGTGTGACAGTAAATGCAGGAAGAAACTCCTGTGTTCTGGACCACTGCAGGTTTCTGGGAGGGAAACACTGCTGTGTAGTTTAATGTGGAGCAGCAGCAGAGCTGGCATTTGCTCATAATGAGATTATCTGGCCAATGTCTCAGAACTACATCAGCAGATGCTGAATGCACTTTAAGGAAGTCTCTTTAAAACACTGAGCTGTTCACACTCTGCAAAGAAGACTTCAGACGGCTGAGCAAAAGGGAGGTAACGCGCCACATGTGCAGCAACATGTTAAACCAAAGGCCAAAGTGTGATACGGTGCTTTCTCTGAATGCAAAGCGAGTTTGACTACAGGAGCCGTTTAGCAGAAACTTGCAGGGTGCACCTGTTCGGATCAGGGTCAGATAAAAAAACAGCTCCAGAGTTTGTTTGGGACCAGATGCTGTCACAGTTCAGTAGAACTAATGCGCCTCCTCCAGAGCTGCCTGCACCTTGATATGTGACTTAATCAACGCATTCATTTCCCGTCTGTTTTTCAAACTGTATCTTTTGCCCAAAGTGATAAATGTAAACAATTTCATCAACAAAGAAAAGATTGGGCCAAATAGTTCTCTTCATTGTTGAAGCAGCACAGAATCCATTTCCAGAACAGAAACACTTCTGCTCTTCTATCCATCTGGAAATAAGACCTTCAGAAACTGAACTGAACCAACATCACTCTACAACAATTTATTCTGTGCTGCTGACCAAAGTAAACATAGATCTGAAATTCCCCTTAGATTTAATAACAGAGCAGCTGGTTAATTTCATATCACTGCGTAGAATCTCACACCGTGTGCACAATACTGTGGATGAGCCCAGAGCTGCATCTACTAACCGTTCAGAAATGATCCTAAAGTGCGTCATACCTACTTCATACCATTTTTTTTCCTGAGCAGACTGACCAGGAAAAGGTTAAAGGAAACACCACGTATAAACACCTAACCATTAAATTTCATTCAGTATTAGAGTCGGTAAATCACATTTTCCATAACTGAAATCATTTTTTCTAAACTCTTTACACAATGCACAGATTTATCCATGTGACCAAAACTATGGATTGTTGTTCATTGCTTTACAAAATGTATTCAGTGACTAAATGCTTCAAAATTCATGGACATTTTTCTCACTCAAACTCCACCAGCAGCAAATATTTGCAGTATTTGTTGTGGTGTGGGATAATTTCACCATATTTCACCAGTACGCCCAAGAACGTCTTCATTGTTTCTGCAGCCATACTCACCTTTCCTAAACTCTAGAAAGCAATTCTATTGAAGGTTTACAGTCATCCACCTCACCAAATATCTCTACTCCATACTATGAATGTTGGGTGCCAAGATTTTCTTGCTCAGCACTGCTGGTTGGGTAAGACATTCTAGAAGATACTTCCCATGGTGCATTCCTACATTAGGACATTAGATGTGAAGTGGATAAAAAATTGTGACTGATTCCAGAGGAGTGGATGGACTAATGCAAGAAACATTACAGTAAAAGATAAAAACAATGTATATGTTGTATCTTTAGCTAAACTTACTCATATGCACTGTGATACAAGCACTGAAATTACTTTTGAGTGTGTGTTTGAGTGTGTGTGTGTGATGCTATACTGTATATTATATTACTAAATACTATACATTATGAACAGTGGAATCATGTTTTTTTTTATTTTGTCCTGGTTAATGCAAAAACAAGATTAGTTACTAGAAATCATAATCAGTACTGTGTTATTTGTAATGTTGTCTGTTGTTAGTGTTTTTTAGGTCATTTGTGTGTGTGTGAAAAAGTGGTCCTGCTCAGTGAGACCATGTGCTCATGTTTTAGTGGTTTGAGTTCATTTTGAAACACTTATTAACTGTTTTGCTGGCTGTAGTCCATTTTGGAGGTAATGCAAATTGTGTCTTTTAAAAAAAGTGTCTCCTGTATTGAGAAATGTGACTTAGCAACTGTGAAAAACTGTAAAATGTATAATCAAAATAAGCCAGAAACCTACTTCATAAAAATGGCATATGTTGTAGCATTTAAGCATAAGTACACTGTATTCTCTGCAGGCTGACTCCGCTGATGCTGGAGTGATTCTTTATTGTAATCAAGGTTAGTGTTCAAGTTCACAGTGGTTCATTTTCCAGAATGATGGCCAGACAAAATATAGAAAATACAATAAATAGTCATTTAACATAATAAATAAAAGACTGTGAACACACACACACACAATGCATGCAGTACATATGCAGTTTGGTCTACAGCTGGACTTTTACATTATGTATGGTGATGATGATGATGGTGATGGTGAAGATGAAAGTGATGGTGATGATGATGGTGATGGTGAAGATGATGGTGATGGTGAAGATGAAAGTGATGGTGATGATGATGGTGATGGTGATGATGATACAGATGGTGAAGATGATGGTGATGGTGATGGTGAAGATGATGGTGATGGCGATGGTTATGATGCTAATGATGGAGATTATGGTGATGGTGACGATGCGAGTGATGATGATGATGGTGATGGTGAAGAGGATGCTGATGGTGATGGAGATGGTGAGGATGATGGCGATGATGATGGTGAAGATGATGGTGATGGTGGTGTTGATGGTGATGATAATGACGGTGGTGATGATAATGATGATGATGTGATGGCAATGGTGATGATTATGATGTTGATGGTAATGATGATGGTGATGGTAATGATGATGGTGATGGTAATGATAATGATGGTAATGGTGATGATGATGGTGATGGTTACGATGCTGATGACGGACATGATGGTGATGGTGAAGATTACGGTTATGGTCATGGTGGTGGTGACATTATGGAGCTGCACTCACCCTCCGCAGCAGGTTACAGATCCGCTCAATGTTGAGGATTCTCTCTCTCTAGAGGAAAGAGATATATAATCAGAATTTTTCTGTACACAGTCACTCTCTGTGCTGTAGGGTTGGGAATATAGGAGTGTACACTGTACTGTAGGGTTGGGTGTATATAGGGGTGTACACTGTGGTGCAGGGTTGTGTGTATATAGGTGTGGACACTGCGGTGCAGGGTTGTGTGTATATAGGTGTGTACACTGCGGTGCAGGGTTGTGTGTATATAGGTGTGTACACTGTGGTGCAGGGTTGTGTGTATATAGGTGTGTACACTGTGGTGCAGGGTTGGGTGTATATAGGTGTGTACACTGTGGTGCAGGGTTGAGTGCATATAGGGGTGTACACTGTGATGCAGGGTTGGGTGTATATAGGGGTGTACACTGTGGTGCAGGGTTGTATGTATATACGGGTGTACACTGTGATGCAGGGTTGAGTGCATATAGGGGTGTACACTGTGCTGTAGGGTTGGGTGTATATAGGGGTGTACACTGTGCTGTAGGGTTGGGTGTATATAGGGGTGTACACTGTGCTGTAGGGTTGGGTGTGTATAGGGGTGTACACTGTGCTGTAGGGTTGGGTGTATATAGAGGTTCACACTGCTGTAGGGTTGGGTGTATATAGCGGTGTACACGGTGCTGTAGGGTTGGGTGTATATGGGTGTGTACACTGTGCTGTAGGGTTTGGTGTGTATAGGGGTGTACACTGTACTTTAGGGTTGGGTGTATATAGGGGTGTACACTGTGTTGTAGAGTTGGGTGTATATAGTGGTTTACACTGTACTGTAGGGTTGGGTATATATAGGAGTGTACACTGTACTGTAGGGTTGGGTGTATATATAGGGGTGTACACTGTACTGTAGGGTTGGGTATATATAGAGTTGTACACTGTACTGTAGGGTTGAGTGTATATAGGGGTGTACACTGTCTGTAGGGTTGCGTGTATATAGAGGTGTGCAATGTACTGTAGGGTTGAGTGTATATAGGGGTGTACAACTGTACTGTGGGGTTGAGTGTATATAGGGGCTTACACTGTGCTGTAGGGTTGGGTGTATATAGAGGTGTACACTGTACTGTAGGGTTGAGTGTATACAGTGGTTCACACTGTGCTGTACGGTTGGGTGTATATAATGTATCGTGAGATGGGAAAACATGCCTGCCACTGTTTTTTCCCTCTGAATTTACAAATTATCTACAACAGCAGTTCTTACTCCACTCTTTAGACCATCCCAGACTATCAAAAATGTGGATCATATGGGGTGAAAGACCACTGTGAGAACTTCTGTTCTGCAGTTTTTGAGAAACATGAAATAAATACCTTTCTACTGCCCATCTGCCGTAATCCAGGAGATAAAAACTATATTATAACATAAACTGAATGATGACCATCCATCTAAACTGCAACTAAAGGATTAATGGAGGAGTAAAATACACCAGTTTCCGTGGTATTTTTCCATGTACAAATGTCCATTTCCATGGTTACACAACCCTATTTTACTTACACTATCCATGTGTCCATACTTACTGTACTCTCATACTCGTGGTTTACTCTATCCGGTACACTTGTTTATATAGTGATGCTCATAGTAGGAATCAACCTCATCCAGTAGGATCAAACTCAAACCTCATCCAACTCTTTGCTAAGGTGGATCAGACACAGTATGACTAAGCTAAAAAAAATTCACAGCAACAGGCAGCTGTTTTATATGACTGCCATTCCATCTGAAGGAAGACTGATTTTGGGTCAGATTCCTCCATATTTATGATGGTCAGTGTCACAGAAACCATGTCCACTAGTCTGATCCACTTTAATGAGGAAGTTCAGTTCATTTTTACAGCTCACAGTAAGTCATACTGTGTCCTAAACCACGTCCACTAGTCTGATCCCCTTAATGAAGAGCTGGATGTGGTTTGAGGATGCGGCAAAGATTTGGTCACTAGTGTGTGTGTGTGTGTGTGTGTGTGTGTGTGTGTGTGTCTCCACACAGAGAGTTTGAAGCAGATACACGCTCAGCTGGCTGAAGCAGAGAAGAAAGCTTCCGTCTACATGCGGAGGTTCAGCAAGATGCAGGCAGATTATCACAACCTGATCGGAGTGACGGCCGAACTGGTCGACTCGCTCGAGGCCACTGTCAGCGGGAAAATGGCAAGAGAACATCTCTTTCTAGAGGAGCTGCACTTTTACGACTTCACAGAATTTTTTGCTGAGATTACGGTTCACACTCATGACTTTAGCAAAGTTTCATAGAAACACTAACATGCATGTTTATCAAATTCATACAAAAAACAGATATAAACAGCTTCAAACAAAGAAACACATATAAAAGATCTGCTTTATAAAGAATGAAAGTGCTTTCGGCTCATCCTGCCTGCTGCAGCTGGACCCGATATCCCAACGCTCACTTAGAGACTCTCTCTCTCTGTTCATTCCCGAGGTGACTCGACCCTCCTCTCTCTGTCCAAATTCATTCCCAAGGTGACTTGGTCACAAAATTCCAGATTTTAACTGAACAATATTCACCTCTGATCATCCGATTGAAAAGCGTCGGGGGGGCTGTAAGGGGTTGGAAATGGTGCCAATAAAAGTGGTGTCAAAAAAAAGATGGATTAAAATAAAACTCAAGAAGGAAAATATGGGGTTTCACTTTTCTATTTTAGCCTGATAACTTAAACCTGAAGTCGGTTACTTGCAGAATTGAACACAGTTGGAAAGGAAAGTATAACATTTGGCCTGTGCAAAAGTTGTGGCACATTTTTCTGGTCTGATAAAAGAAAGTGTGTACAATGTTCAGGTGTGTAGAGGATGTGCACTTATTTACACTCAGAAAATGAACAGAGTGCTTAAATGGAGTGTATGACTGTAGTTCTATGAGTCATTACTAGGGGTGTTGAATTCACGTGTTAATTTCGATCAATTAATCGCAGAAAATATAATACTTTTAAAAAAATGAACACTGATTAATCGCACCGCGTGACTTTAACCCGGTCCGGTGTTCTGATACATGCTGCCCATCGAGATGCGCTCCCGGGCCCTTGTGCACATGTGCAGTTCCACAGTCTGGGGATTCAGAGCCACGAGCATAAATCTGTGCTACTTTGGGACACTAGCAGCTGTATAAGGGTAGCATGAACTAAAGACTGCTTATAAAATATATATTTTTAAATGCAGTATGTTTTTCTCTATTATGTGCCTACTTTTCATCATCATCAGTTTTGAACTGACTGTATAAATTGTATGAACTGTGTAAACTTAAAGGGAGCATTTTTCGACGGGGTAGCATAATCCATCAGAACACCCGTGCTTGTATGCACATTGTCTTAATCTGCAGCTTATAGATGGACTGAGTTCTATCACTGTTCTTGCTGAAGCATTTTTTCCCCTCAGTATATTAGGTCATATTACTGTACATGATCCGTGCTGAAACAGTTATTAAATAAAAGACGCTGAAATTCTGTAATGTTGATTATTCATTCACTCATATGCCAAAATTCATTTAATTTTTACAGCAAAAATGTGTGATTAATTTAGATTAATTGATCAGAGAGCTTGTAATTAATTAGATTAATTTTGTAATCGCGTGACATTCCTAGTTATTCCTGTTAACTGGGCGAACCCACCACAGCTAACAGGTTCTGTGTGTTTGGCAGATTTCTCCCGAGTACCTGCAGGGGGTGTGTGTGAGGCTGTTCAGCGGCCAGATGAGACACAGCGTGGCCCAGAGCGTGGACTTCACAAGGCCTGGAACTGTGAGTCACCACACACACACACACACACACACACACACACACACACACACACACACACACACATACCTCCAGTCCATCAAAGGCTTAATAATATGAGTCATGTTTGATGAAGGATCAGTAATCACTCATGATAACGTGAGTTTTTGTTTCTGTGACGTTTGCGGTCGTTAGAGCGATTATTTTATTTTACACCCTGCTATCCTGTAATAAAGGGTTTACAGTCATTTGTTGTCACTGAAAATGTCCTGTTGTCTATTGAGCAACGTCAGACACCTTTTTTTCATAAGCAAATTTCTTCAGTGTGATTATATGGCAGTGAATTGCGATGCCAGTGCAGCTGGAGTTTATTAAAAATTCAAAACTGAATCAGTAGTTCGGTCATCGTTATCAATAAACTGGTAACTTTTTGCTGCAGGAACTAAACAATATTACAGAGACATTCTGTCCTACCAGCCATGCTGTCCATAACAGTTAACAACATATTAAAACCAACAATTTCGGTTTAATACAGAACAGATTAACGGAGATCAAGATCCCGATTTCTAGAGGTGTGCTGGTCTGATACTCTGTTGCCTGAACAGTCATGTACATGCTTAACTCAGAATATGTGCCGTGGATCACATGCAGTTAGATTTTATGCTATTAATATATTTGTGTTATAAGACATGCTGACAAAACATGGAATAGTTTCCACTGCTCTATTAAAACCATTCCAGAACTTTTCTGCAGCTTTAACTTAAATAAGGGTGGTGGTCTAGTGGGTAGGATACTCGTCTCTGGACCAAGAGTTTGTGGGTTCGAATCCTACCTTCAGCAGCACCACTGGCTTCCCGAGCAAGACCCTTAACCCCAAGTTGCTCCAGGGAGACTGTGAGACTGCACCCTGTAGTTAGAGAACGGAAGTTGCTTTGGATAAAAGCGTCTGATAACTGCCGTAAATGGCATTTTTGGAAATGGATCTTTTGTTTGTATTGTTCAAACTGTTTTGACCCCATACATGATCATTCACAAACGTAAAATCTGCTCCTAAACCTGATTATTCGCTCTGGACAGCACATTCCAAACACTTCTGCTTCTTTGTGTGTGTGTGTGTGTGTGTGTGTGTGTATGTGTTAAAAAGGGATATTACTCTATGACTCCTTATGATGATGGATATGTAAGTCTCTGACGTCTACATTTCTTTCTCTTTAATTCGTCTAGCTTGTGACCCCCCACCCCCGATCACCCCGCATCACCCCCCCGTACATTTTTCCTTTAGTGTTTGTTCCAAAACTCATTTCCCAGTAGATTTTCCTCATTCCAGTGTTCGAATACTCCTCTTTTTCCAGTTTGTTGAATCCCATAGGCCACACATTATTTAACACTGAACATTTTCTAATCTCTTGCCCACCCAGTCCCCCCATGCTCTGCCCCAATAGATGGATTTTCTCTGCTCAGACTAAAAACTCCAGTTTGTGCATTTACAGTTTATTTAGAATTAAAATTTTCATCAAAATTAGCTACACTAAGACACTTTCCCTTTTTTGGCATCTTCTGAACAATATTCGACTTTTAATATTTTAGCTTTACTGATGTTAATGATACTAAAATGTTCATTAACATCTGGTGTACTGTGTGTATATTCAGAATTTTGATTAGGAGCCGAGAATCAATCATTTAAA
This sequence comes from Bryconaethiops microstoma, assembly GCA_037577275.1. Taxonomy (NCBI): domain Eukaryota; kingdom Metazoa; phylum Chordata; class Actinopteri; order Characiformes; family Alestidae; genus Bryconaethiops; species Bryconaethiops microstoma. Next base: position 10,687 of record JBBJLS010020506.1, read on the forward strand.
AATTTGACCTTTGTGTTTGAGTCGCCTTCATAATGTATGAGGAGAGAGTGGTGGGACGAGTCGCCTCGACAGTATATACGGGAGAGAGAGTTTCAGGGTGAGCGTCGTGACGTCACAGTTAATGGGAGCCGGAAAGTTACAAAACGTGGAGCAACTAATCAGTCTCTGAGCTACAGACACAGCAGACTCAAAAACAGACTTCAGGAGACTGAAGCTCAGGTCAGTTATAAAGAGATGTGTGTTCCAGTGTGTTGTGGTTAAATTAAATTAATCCACCCATTAATGCTGCTACGTGCGCCTTTCCCACCCGTTTTTGGGCAAGAGCGGTTCACTCCACCCATTTTCAGCCGTCCTTAACCATAAATGTCTTGGTAAGAGCCGGTGAGTTAACCCCCGCCCCTCCGTAGTTCAACGGTAAAACACGGCGCCAAATGAAGATTCAAGATTCTTTATTTGTCACATACACAGTTCTACAAGTACAACGTGCAGTGAAATGTACCCCAAACCACATCTAAGGCTATGCAAAGTTTCAAAATAGATAAACTAGTCTTTAGATTACTTAAAGAGAGTAGAGGAGAAAAAAAGTCGTCAGTTCAACACCCTGCTGTGAGAGGAACTTTCTCAGACACTTTTGTTTTTCACCATAAATCAAATGTTTGTGTCTCCAAACACTGGTTTTATAGCAACCACACAACTACAAAAGCGGAAATGCGATCTAGTTTTATGAACAAGGTTTTAAAGGGGAATCTGTTTGTGTTTAATGTAGTATTTATTGCAGACAAACGAAGAGCACATGGTCCTTTATGTAACCGTCATTTAAAAAATGGGGTCCTGAAATGTTTCCCAGGCAGTGTAACTCACGGAGCCCCGGGTCTGGCCGAACCGACCCGGGCTGCACCGCCGAGTCCCGCCTCACGTGTGTCCGGCCGAACCGATCCGGGCTGCACCGCCGAGTCCCGCTTGTGCCACACGTGTGTCCCGAGCTCATGCTCCTCGCAGGCCCAGCGTTCCAGGAGGATTCAGGATGCAGGCCTCGTGCGCGATCCTCCTCCACGCTGAGGCAAACACTTACACACAAGGAGGACAAATATTGAGCTCAAACACTCTAGATTTACGCCGCTCGAGGGTGTTTGCACGCCCGAATTAGTGTGTCTGAATCGCTGTTCCGCCTGTAATAAGTAACCAGAGCCAACACTCAGAGCAATAACTCAGAAGAGTTATTTTATAACAAAGGGTAGAAATGCCGCTCTGAGCTTTTCTCTACAGAACACTCGAACATTAACATCCCACCAACCACAAACAGAGCAGCCAATTACTCGCACTTATCACCACTTCTCTTTTCTTTCTCTCTTTCTACTCTGAACATTGGTACAATTTCCATTCAGCCCAATGAGAAGCTGCAACACGCTTCAGAGTCGTCGAGTTTTCAGTTCCACATGCAAACAAGAACCAGCCCGACTTGCAAATTCATTAATCAATGACCTAAACCTTCTCCAACCTCATTAATCTTTCTTTAAAGAATCAATATATTAATCATTCATTAATCAGTTACCTGAACCCGTCCCGCAAAAATATTCATTAATCAATGACTCGAACCAGAACCTGACCCGAACTGTTATTTATTTATTTTTATTATTATTATTATTAATCAATGATCTGAACCTGAATCCGACCCAAAAAAATATTCATTATTACTGTTAAAACGACCCGACCCACAACAATATAAAATTTCAATAGTCAAACAGTAAAATCGGCACTAATACAAACCCTAATTCTCAGACATGGTCAATCTGAATGGAATTAAAATCGGCTGTATTAGGAAATTATCCAGAACCCCATACTGCTTAAATCATCTTAAAACAGGTCACAGCAGCTTAAAAACAGGCCTGAAATCTGAGTTCCGGGCTCTCTTTAGGTCAAATATGTTTTTTACCAGTTCACTTCAAAGCCCCTCCATCTTGGAGTTTGTGGGCGGAGCCTCAGTCAGTCAGTTGGGGGCTATTTAAGGTCAGTTCTAAGGCGAGCTCCAGAAACGGACCACAGTCCTTCTTATCGTCCTAACCCACCTAAACGTCCGTGGTGACTCACAGGTCAGCGTGTGGGAACAGACGTGTACTGCTGAGCGTAAACGGTCCCAAAAACAGGACGAGGCTCAGGAGTTCTGCTGACACGGGTTTGTCCTGTCAGTCACCTGAGAACAGGCATGACAGGTGTGTAAGCAGAACCCAGCAGTTTCCCAGCAAGACGAAACTCAACACCCTCATTTCTCAGGCTGATCTTCCGCCGAGGTGTTTTGCGGGATGTTCGGCTGCCGTGGGTATTTTACACCGCAGCACTGGGGGGCGGGGTCACAGTGGCATGCTTGCTGACATCAGAAACCAAAACCCTGCCAGGAATCTCCCTCATTAACAACATTAACACCCCCCAGGTCCTGCCTGCGCCATCAGCAGGGTTTCAGGTCACTCCCCGCATGTCAGTGTGTCGAACTCACAGGTCTGCATGCGGTCTAGCATGCTAACACGCTAACACTAGCCAAACGTTTATACAGCCTGAGGTTAATGGGGTAAGTATTTCAGTTCACTTAAATATAGGCCACATATATAAATGTGTAGTCATTCAAGATTATTTAAAGATCATTACAAGAATAACTGATGTGTAGGATTTCTATACTTGTTTTGAGTTATTTTATCCTGCGAAAGTATTTTATTCCACTGGACTGTAATTTTAAGAAAGGACGCTTGATTAAAGGATGTAAAATGTCCAGAAATAGTCTTAAAAAATTCATCAATCCATGTCTTGACATTTTAGATCAAGGTTTCTTTATTATTTCCTTATTAAAATTTTAGTAGTATAATTTCACTGTAAGATCACTGGATAAAGTAACTTAAAAGAGGTATTGACTTGATTTAAGATCATTTAATAAATCATATATATGTATATATATATGTGTGTATATGTGTGTGTATAAAAAGAATACAATAGGGTGATCTGGTGATTGCCGTGTGTGTCTGGGCCAAAATTTAGCCATAAGTACATTGCACTCAACAGGCCTTGTAACCAGTTAGCTTTGAATTTAGTGGTAGATGGTCAACAAATCATATTTACCCAGCCCCCACTTCTTTTATCCAAAATGAAGTCAGTCGCCCATATTTGGGGTTTGGTCAAGACTTGTTTGGTCTCTGAAGTTTGCTTCTTTAATTTTAGCGCTGGAGCTTCAAGGCCAGTGTAAGTGTGGAGCTGAACTAACAAATAATGGAAGAACCAAGAAGTTGTACAGTGTATGAAACCACTTTATTGAGTCTATTAGAGATTGCAGAACACCTCCAGAACGAGGAGAGTGTGATGATTAAAGCCTGCAGTTTTGCTTATTAAGGTACATTAGCCTTTAGCTCCAGTGTAAAAACGAAGAAGCGAAATTTAGACGCCAACATGTCTCGGCATTTGGGCCTGAATTGAGTATTTTTGCATCAAATCATCACTTTATTAGTCAAAATGAAGATAACTGTGTGTGTGTGTGTGTGTGTGTGTGTGTGTGTGTGTGTGTGTGTGTGTGTGTGTGTGTATGTATCTAGGCCTCCTCCATGTTACGAGCTTCTATTGCAGTACAGTAAGTACCTCCTACAGCAGCTCTAGACCATAAAGTGAAACAATACGTCTTTTCTCTCATGGCCTGAATCTCTTTGTGTTTGGTTCCTGCTGTAAGTGACACTTATTTTCTGAAATTACAGGAAAACATGACCCTGGGCGCTCTTTTGTCTCATCAGTGATTTATAACACACTCGATAACCTCATGATACCGGACCTCGTGTTCCATGACTGTGCGGTTTTCCATTAGCTGATGAAAAGCCTTTATGTTTGAAAGTTTTTGACCTCATTATCGAGCAATAAAACAAAGTCAACGACACAAAAAACACTTACCTGAATGAATTTCCTGTCGAAGAGAATCCAGACACCTTTGTTATTAACAGCTTCTACGCTCCATCACTCCCAACGCAAACCGAAGTTTTCACTGAAGCTCCATCTTTCCAACTTAACCCAAAGATCTTTTTTGAAGTTCTGTTTCTTCAGCTCATTCCAAAGATGTTCAGCGGCGCTCCATCACTCCAGCTCATGCCAAAAAGGTTCAGTGGAGCTTCACAACTCCAACTCATCACAGAAGTTCTCAGTGTATTTTAATTAATCCAACTCATCCCAAACTGCTTATCGGAGCTCCATCACTTTAATATAAAAGGTTTTCAGAGAACCCTGTTACTTCAGCTCATTCCAAAAGGGTTTTGCAGGGTCCATCATTCCAGCCCATACCAAAGATGTTCAGTAGGGCTCCAGATGTTCAGTGCAGCTTTATCACAGAGGTTCTCAGTGGAGGTCTGTTAATCCAAATAATCTCAAAAGTGCTTAGCATCACTCTGTGTGAGACACGGGGCTGAAATGGATTCCCGATCCAGGAACAGGAGGGACTCCAGTTCCAGGAGTTCTCTCTCTCCAA
>JBBJLS010020517.1:0-15171 GCA_037577275.1 Bryconaethiops microstoma
TATATATATATTCAACAAAAAAAACAAAGAAACAAAAAAACTAACTGCAAAAGGAGATATAAATAACATGTTAGATTTTTAATTATACTAAAAAATAAAGTAGACCAAAATAAATTAGATCATTCATTGACTGTATACTCTATGCCGTTCCTGTCTCTGAAGTATTTACTGACTCAAATCTTTGAACTAATCCTTGTTCATATAATTTGTTCATTTTTTTTCATTTGAACAAGTGAGATGCTATGGCCATGATGTGATGCTGGCTTGACTTGTTGGGAGGGCCAGGGGAAAAACAGGAAAATTACAGGAAAATTTTAAACAGGAAGACAGTGGGAAAGTGGAATGCTTCTGAGATCGGCTGTTCCCAGGATTGGAATCCAGGAGTAACAAAATGAGAGCATCAATGTGAAGTGAAATGGGACATCATAATCTTTTTGTCTCTTACATTCTTATCATAAAAGTTGAAAGCCAAAATCATAATTGAAAATAAAGTTCAATTAATGGAGCAGCCATACCCATGGCACATTGACACACATGAGAAGACTGCCTGGTCCGATACAACAGAAGAACTGCTGTAGCAGAAATTGCAAAAAAAAAGTTCATGCTGGATCTGATAGAAAGATGTCAGAGCATAGTGCATTGTAGCTTGCTGAGTATGGGGTTGTATATCTGCTTACCTTTGTCCATGTCCAAAAGCACCTACAATAATCATATGAGCTTCAGAACTGGACCATGGCACAATGGAAGTAGATAGTCTGGTCTGATTCATTCTTTTACATAATTTGAATGAAGGTTACCTGGGTAAGAGATATCACCAGGATGCAACATGTGAAAAAGGCAACCGAGCAGAGGCAGTGTTTCTTTCTTCTCTTTTCTTTTGTTCATTATCTTTTCTTTCTACCCTATAATCCCACCATTTTTTGATCTCTCTCATCTAATACTCCTTTGTACGTTGGCACACTGGCTTTATATCTACCGCTGGAAGATGCACAGTATAATTAAAACGCAGCACTTTCTTTATTCAATTCTTTCTTTACTGCTCTATGTGCCACTCATTCTCTCTTTATCAGCTCTGTTTATAGGTCAAAGATGAAAAACATGCTTCTGTTTGATTGATAGGTGTTTTTTAAGATGGATGCATGTGTCAATCATCTTTTGCTGCAGTGTATCTGTGCAGATGGGTTTTAAGCTACAGTAAATAATGAATGACCCGTATAGACCATCTCTTTTCCAGGCTACAAAACACATAACTCCCCACACAGTCATGACTGAAATTAAACTAGCACAGTGCATTCTTTCACAATGATGCACAAAGTTGATTTTCCATGCAGATGTGCATTTGTTATGGCAAATTTAGTACTGCGCATTCATGACTGTACATGTGAGGAATTTGAATTGGCCACTTAGCAAGCGGATATGTGTGTTAACCCAAATACAGGCTGCACCAACAAGAAGATGAGCCAAAATCTGAACTGAAAATCACAAGATGTGGGGGTTGTTTTATTAATGCATTGCTGATTCCAAATCAATTGGTCATTCTGCACAGAGAAGGGACAGTTAGTCTAAGTCATGTGGGCGTCCAGCACAGTCTGTGGTTAAATTGTGAGGACACACTGGTACTTCTTATGAGCTAGGTACCATGCCCATCAAATGTTTGGGGACACTTCGCCTTTTTTATGATTTTAAAACATAAAAAACAGCACTTCACTGATAACCTGAGTGTATTTTGCAGAAGCTTTCTCAGCTTCCTGTTGAGTATCTTCCATTTGCTTTTTCCAAAATATAGTTAAAAACACATACTTTTACTGGTTACTCAAGTGAAATGGTAAAATCTAGCCATTTTCAATGAGCTAAATGACAAAGACATGTTTCTTTGTATTTACTGCTTTAAAATTATGTCCCCAAACTTTTGAAATGTACAGTAATTCAGAAAACCACAGAAATGACTTCTGTTTCTAAGCCTCATTGGTTTTTATGACTACTTTTGAGATTGGAGAGTGGTCTTTCACAGACTCACTATCTGTATTACTTCTCAGAACTGACTCCATTAAGACATCCAGCCATGCCCTATGCCCCATCTAATTGCACTAATTAGATCCCTTTGTGCTTAAGGAATACAGCACAGTAGTGAAATTAGCTAATGTTCTGGAGGGCTGCAGCTCAACACTTCGGGACCTCGATGTGAGTTTGGAATCCACTTTTTCACTCAACTGTATAGTTATTTCTGTTTAAATAGAAGAGCTTAAATAAAAGCGACGACAAGCAGTTCAGTTATTTTATTAGAAATTTTGAATTGTATTTCAGTGTCATTATCTTGACCAAAATAACTGGCCTGGTTGTTTTAAAGAAATACCTCGTTTAGAGGTCTGCATGGGTATGAAATGAAAGCCAGAATCTGACCCATAGCATGGCTTTGAGACCTGACTTGTCCCTGCTACTGCTATTTAATTCCAAATATGACCCAAGCCTGAACTGGCATGAGCGTAGTAAGACATGGATTGTTTTACGTGAGAGCTTATAGAGCAATACTGAGCGAGTGCCTGAAAATGTCCTCTTGAGATAAACTGGTATTTTAGACATCTGTAAAAGACTCATAGTGTTTTTATACGTTTGCAACTGTGGAATTGTTGATCGAACCAGGCAGAAAACAGCATACACCCACTGACTACTGCTGTAGCTACTTGCAGAGACACACACAAACTCAACTCAAACCTCTCATGAGCTTTCGTTTCACTGAGGGACACATTCACTCATGCCTCAAACTCCTGAGCTATTTCCAGTGCAGCTAACATTACGAGGGACTAAGAGCACTGAGAAGAGAAAGAAAGAGAAAGTGAGTAAAGTGAGAAAAAGTGAGCAAAATCTTCTACATTATAGTCTCTGAAAACAAACCCAAGCGTGTTGTTGCAGTTGTCCCAAACCAGAAGAAACCACACAGCAACACTAATCTGGCATTGTGATTTGTCAGAACAGATAGTTACAGAGTAGTGTAAAAAACATTGTGGTTGGTCAGTCATTAGCGAGTCTCATTTGCATATGGTAGCCATATGCAGTATTAATACTGCCTTATGCATTATAAATATCATGATAACCACAAATTATGTTCTGTGCAGTTCCATTGAAAAATATTGATAAGTACACAGAGCATTTTGGCATTTTAATGGTCTGTAAGTATAATTGTAAAGAAAAGTGCTAATACCCTTGAAAATGGGGATTAAGTAGTGATTGACTTGTATGTACTCTTCCTCTGCCTGGGAATAAATCTGTTCCATTCTATGACTCTTTAAAGTACAGCCCCATCCACAGCCACAACCCATCTCAATCTAATTAAGCAGGGTTTTAATTAAATGCAAACATTTTCCTGAATGCCACTGGCCGTAGAGTGACATTCATTGTCTCTCCTGGCTGGCGCCTTTGGGTAAGACAGTTTGGAGCACATTAAAATGCATGGGCGCTTTTAGCTGGAGGTTAATGAAACAAGAATTCAAAACATTCCCAGTAATTAAAGTCTGTTTTTAGTTGGGCTGGCAAAGGCCGGCTGAGTGTGAAGACATCAGCGTGTGAATGCATGTTTCCGTGTAGTGATGACATACACAGGGCCGAGTATGCTGGTTGAGATCAGCCCAAGTCAGTAATATGGGCTATAACATGGGTAAAAACAAGAATTACAACCAGTAGAACTTAAAATGAAAAAATGGTCTGCATCTGATTAATGTGTGTAATGCTGAGTGAGCCTCATTTTGGTGTTACTTTAATAGAAGCGGACCAACCTAGTGCATTTTTTAAACATGAAGGTGCCAGATATTCCTCAGAGCCTAGAGCCTAGAGCCACAAAGATGGAATTTTGGGAAGTACATCGTTATTAAAGTTTAAGCAATCACCAATTTTTGTAAATAGTATAGACTATTGTCTTGAACCACATATTCAAGCTAAGAACTGTTTATGAACCTTTATTTGTAAGAGAGTAAAGAAATGTAAAAAAAAAAACACTACTCAGGAAATATGGGTTAATGCTAAATGAAGTATCTGATATCTGATACTGTGATATATTGGGAACTGTTTTGATGCTGAAAGTAACACTAAAATATGTTTATAAACCAGAGTTATAAACATGGCTGTCGAATTGCAAATTGCAATCAGATGCTGTTTTTCTAGCTGCACTCCCAAAAGACACAGTTTAGCTTTTCATCTTTCATTTTAGCACCCTGTCTAAACTGTAATTATTCAGATTTTCATAGCACTACCTACTGCAGAGTCAGACTAAAATGCTTGATCCCATTTATCTACCAGATTACTTCTCATGCCTTGAATACCACTCCCCTGCATAGCTTAATGTTTCTCCTGCTCTAACACACTCACTCAGGAAAAAACTTCTTATCCCCTTATTCTTGAGGCTTTTCATTTAGTTATTACTCTTAAGTGTGCTATGAATCATTAGGTATCTTCTATGACTTATTCATCGACTACTATTAATTTTTCAGTAACTGCTCATAATTTTTTTATTGACTATGATGAATTATTCAGTAACTGCTGTGAGTTATTCAGTATCTTTTCAATAACTAAGCTTTCAGTTCATTGTTGGTAAGAGAGAGAAACTGAAATGTGGACACATATAGAACCTTAAGATTGAAGGGTTGACTTAGTTGGATTCTGGTGTGTTAGAATGCTGAAATATGTTCGATAGGAACCATGATCCTGTCAAACTAATGAAAAATTAAATGATCCTGTCTAACCATGATCCTGTCTAACTAATGAAAAAAACGCTGCTGCTGCTGTTCAGTACTCTCCTTTCCTCCCCTGTATCACGCTGATACTGAACTTGAATGAAGACAGCCAATCCATGCATTAATATGCAAATGACACAGTGCAGCCTGATCACAATTAGCCACAGAGCCGAGCAGGACGGCTGCAGCTTCTGAAACTGAAAAAACTCCAGTGGGAACTAATTCAGGTCCTAGTGATTTCTGCTGGGAACGCCAAACAGACTGACAGACAGGCAATGGGTCTCACCTCACTAGCTCACCAAGAGAATTGACTTTATTGTGTACTTGTTTTCATTTGGTTTGATTATGTAAACAGGATGGATGTGGCACAGCGAGTGTTCACTGCGGAGGGTAAGACTGGCCACTGAGTCAGTGGCAAAAAACTCAATATGATTCCCGGCTGACATTTCTAATAGAACACTGCACACCAGGATAAGGCCATTATCGTTACAATAACAAAGTGCCCCCAGTGACTGGACACATGCATACAGGCACACACACACACACAAACACACATACACACACTGTTAGCTCTTTTGGGGTGACAGGTATGAGGAGGTGGTTCTCTCTATGTGCCCTCAAAATATCAGAGAGAGAGAACATAAATGGAGAGTACTGGGCAGCCCCTGAAGCAGAAAGGCAGTGAGAGTTAAGAGTGTGTCCGAAGGGGGCATTAACAACAGATCCTCATTCTTGGCCAGAGAGGAAGGGTGAGAGAGAGACATACACTTTTACTTTCTTCCTTTCATTCTTCTCAGCACTTGCTAGAGGTTACAAATCCGTTTGTCTCTTTTGTAGCCTACAGTAAAGGTGGTCATTTGAGCCCTTATTGCTATTTGTATTCCCATAATTTCACAGACATTTTTCAAATATCAAGGTGGGGAACCTGGGCATGTAGAGTTAGGCCTTAAGAGATTTCTAATTGCTGTCTTCTAAGCCAATGCTGGTGCACATGAACATTTTTTCTGTGTAATAAGCAATTATACATAAGGTTTTATTTAATGCAGCTGGTAGAAAAGAGGATCCGGATCTGATCGTTTGGTTTATTTTTCTGTGTTTTAAGAGTTAACACACTACCAGTTAACCTACAGTAAAATAGCTGACACCTTTATCTGCCCTCATTTGTCATTATTTGTGATACTTAGATGTGACCGTAATGTGAGACACAACTTAGGCAAAGGTTCTTACATTGGATTACAGTCAAAAACTTATTTAAAATAGACAAGATTTAAGTCAGTTAGTGGTGGCAAGATCAGGCAGTGCTCTGGCCTAGAGGTCATGATCTTTCACTATTTTGAGGCACTGATTTGATTTATCGGAAGCCTCAGCCTTGTACTTCCACTCGCTAAAGGCTTTATGAGCTCCATTATAAAAGTGTACAATTACAGACTGTATCTCATCTGTTAATATAAATCGTGAGCTCTGTTTCTGACCAAAAGGGTGCTATTGGTCAGACAGAGATCTAACATGGTGTTCTGACAAGTGTTTGGGAGCTAGCAGTAGTGTATTGCGGTCATCAGTGTTGTTGGAGTTTTTAATTCACCTTTGTCTCACTGTCAGGGGATTCACTGCCCAAAGCTGTCCAGACAAGAGCAGCTCTGTGGTCAGAAACTGACAATTGATGAAGAAGTAGAGGTTGGCTGTCAGAGTCTGTAAAGCATAAGTCCATTCTGCAAATCATCTAAATTGCCAGTGGTGACTGTAGATGATGACTCTGAGGTCTATTTCTCAGTGATCAAGGCTTTATCAATCAATCACTATGTGTAAAGAGAATGCGTTGGAGAAAAGTTCACTCTAAAATTCTGGACAGCTAAGAAGGACAGTCGATACTAGTTGTCTAAACACCTTAAAAGGAACATCATCCATTTATAAGGTGTACCACTGGGTCCACATGTAGGGTGGCATAATGCAGCTTAAAGTGAGGCCGGATTCCAGAGTGCTGTTTTGTATTTAGTAGGAAGAACCTGCAGTCATGTATTTAAGATGAAATTAAGAATCTCTTCTCTGACAGAAGTGTGAGAATAAACAGAACATGAAATATAGTGAACTGCCGGTGAAAGGCAAGCTAGCTCATATTGCAGCTTCAAAAGAGCTGCCTTTGTTGTGTCCATTTTATTTTCAGTAGAACCCATCTTGATAGATTGATCGCTGGCTGTAGCTTATGAAATGTTACTATCTGCTGCTGCCTCCACTCTTTATGGACCCTTCACAACCCCACAACATTTGCTCTCGACTCAACTTTTTCTTGTCATGGTCGCTGAGGCAATGGAACCACAGGGCAATACGTTTTCTTTTACTAATATTCCCTCAACCAACCCAGCATTCACAGGACTAATAGTGGTGACCACGCAAAGATTCAAAGGCTCGGCTGGGGCTCTAAACACATTCATTCACGCAGACAGCCAGTCACACTAGTTTGGTCTAGTGCGGCCCAGAAACATCTAAGAAAACTTCAAATTGCACAGAACAGAGCAGCTGGATTAGTTCTGCATTGTCCTTTTCGCACTAATGTGCATGAGATGCATACTAAATTGTCTTGATTAACAGTGGAGGCAAACGCAAAATATAATCTTCTGTTGTTTATGTATAAGGTCATGGCTAATAAAACACATAATTTTTTTAAAGATAAAATAGTATTTAGTGGATATGGCCTTGAGCATGTAACACGCCAAGTTAGCAACAACATGGTTATAATTCCAAGCCCAAGATGTAATTTTATGAAGAAAACTATTGTATACAGAGGGACGGTAGAGTGGAATTTCCTCCCATCCAGTGTCAGGGAAATCCAAAGTCATTTTTCTTTTAAGAAAACAATAAAAAGAAAGTGCTACTTATTTTTATTTTTCTAACCTTTGTAATTGTATGAGTAATGAAATGCTTTTTGGTCATTTTGCATTGTCTATATAAATGCGTTTTTATGACAACTGTTATGTTGTTGTTCTGCAACAACATAACATAACTTCTGCACTGATAAATTGTATTTTTGTATTTTAATTTTATGGACCACAGGAAGACTAGCGACAACGGTTGTGGAAGCTACTGGGGATCGAAATAAAACAATAAACACGACGCAGACGAACCCTCAATCACTTTAATTTTTCGCACGACAGGTGGACATGTTATTGGGTACCTAGCAACCCATCACCATAGCTTACTATTACACCTGGGTTGCCTAGTTACCCAATGACCACACACACGACAAGCCATGACGTCACACACCCATGCCCAGAGCTGTGTACCCCCTAGTACTCGGGTGACGGACTTTGTTGTGGGCGTAACTGAGACGGACCAGACATGACAGTTCTACAGCACAGGTCGTTTAGATCTGGCCAGTTTTATCAAACTCCACACCAAGTTTCCAAAACTTCCAGTTTACTGGTTTGAAAACCTTAGTAATTGATCTGAAACCCAGCTAAACGAATCCTGTGGCATTTTTCTTTGAAACAGTGTAGCATAACAAGTAAATGCAACAAACTTTCAGAATATTATTTCTAATAACTTGAGATTCCTTGTTATGACTCAGAAATCAACATGTTTTGTGGGTTCTAATGTAGCCATTTTCACAGTTTTGTAAGTAATTACTATAAGAGTGGTTTGCAGTATGTGTATGTCTGCACAAAGGTGTTCTTCAAAGCAATTTTCCTTATTGCTTTGAGCTTTATACAGCAGGCAGAGAAATCAATAAGATTTACAAGATCTTGATAAACAACACAGGTCGAGCCTTTTTCATCTGTTCATTTCATTCTCCAAATTCATTCCATTTACTAAAGGTAGCTGCCCCAAATGTACTGGGCAGATACGTATTAGGGGTGTAACAATACACTCGGCCCATGACCAGATTCACGACCGGGTGATAATACTAATGAGACAAGGGCTGGTAGGTGGGAGGAGTATGTGTATGGACATGAACATGCTTGAGTGGGTTAATGATGGTGCTAGTAGTTTGTGACCATTGGTGTTTACTTAATGCAGTTGCATCACATAAATACTTGCACATGACCACCAGAACAACACAGATGAGCTCGCATTTGCTTCACCCCTTTTCAAAGCACTGGGGTTATGACCCACTGCTGTTTTTCAATTCAAGCTGCATATTTTGAGGGGAAAAAACTCCCACTGACACCACAGATCACAGAGTTACCAAAAAAAACACGAATACATGGCCACCAGAACAACGCAGATGAGCTTGCATTTGCTCCACCACATATTAAAGCACCAGAGTGAAGACCCACCACTGTTTTTCAGTTTAAGCTGCTTATTTTGAGGGGAAAAAAGTCCCTGACCACAAAGATCACTGACTTACTAGTACAAGCAGACAGTCAAACTCAGTGGCATAACCAGTTAAAATCTCTGTTTCAGATGGGGGCAAGACATTTCACTAAACTGAGCAACCTGCGAGGCTTGTTTAGTGGGGGGATGCCTCAGCTCACTAAGCTTTTACTGCAATCCGCTAAAATTTTTGCACTTGGTCACAGTTTATGTTATTAGAACTGCAGTAATACTGTAGATGTTCTTCAGAGATGTTTACAAAGTTAGCTATCTGAGTAGAACCCATTGAAACATGCAAGGTGAAAATGTACATTTGGTACTGTGCATGTAGAAGGTTTGGTGAAATGTTGTTATATTATAATTATGACCTAGGCTATGTGGAGCTGAAAGTAAAGTTTTAGTTAGTCAGTCAGAGGCCTAGTTGTCATTTGTCGGTCTGTCCACTGCTGTTCAGCTAGCACATTTGAGTCAAGAGCATGTTACAATAATTAACACACACACAGGGCAAGTGGTCATGGCACCTTGATATTCTTGTATTTTTCTTTCATTTCTTCTTTCATTTACTCTCTGTATGCCTCTGAATAGTCTCTAAATAGTCACTGAAGTGACTCATTTTCTCATTGGCTGGTTGTTGTGTCCATCACGGTGGTGTCCACTCTCATATTACTGCGTTGGTAACCAGGTGATGCATGAATGCGAAATTTATTTCATAATTTACCGCCGTGTTAGCAGTGTCCTCATTAGCCATGCTAATGATTTTTATTCTTATTTCAGATGTTCCAGTGGCTTTGATCGCCATCGGCAGGACTGGGTGGACAACAGCTGCCCAGATGAGGTGTGTGAGTGTTTGCATCTGTATGTGTGTGCATCTGTTTGTGCACCTGGCTTGTTGCTGGGAGAGCATGATGGGCGCTGGTGATGGGCAGGTTGCCACATAACCTGTGGGTCCTGCAGGTCATTCAGGTTTGGGTCACCTTATTATAAAATGTTGTGGGTGTGAACAGGGTGAAATATTTTGTTCCTTCTAGTGACAAAGCACCATTATAAATAAATTACGGAAACATTCAGGTCAGGTTGGGTCCAGGTTGCTGATTAACGAATATTCTTGCTTGTCAGACAGGGTGGGATGGCTCTCATAATGGGTCAGACAGGTGCAGGTCATAAAAAAACCACAACCTGCATATCTCTAATCCTTACCTTCATTCCTCTCAAAATTTGTCCCTTCTGTTGGCGTTTCTCATCCCTCACTCTCTCTACACACTATTAATGATGTTCTTCCAAGTAGTCTACAAATCACTTTGATTGATTATTTATTATAATCAATGTACAGCATTTAAGTTCAGTCGCTTTTATTAGCCTAATTTAAAACATTAAAATATTAAATCTACTGGTTGAACATTTTGTGTTGATGTTTTTTTTCCAGACAAAAGATAACACCTGTGACATCATCAACACTACACAGTTCCAGTCCTCCACTGCAGCATCAAAAGTGACAAAAGCCACCACCAAAAACAGAGCAGCTACAGAGGCCGACTCTACCCAGACCACCTTACACCCTCCAACCAGTGCACCTACTGAAGGTACCACAATGGTAGCACTTTTCATGAGCCCAGCTACATAGCACTGATGTAACTGTTCCATTAACAGGTCAGAGAAGATGTCATATGTGGCTACAAGTTGTCATAACAATTCCTGGTAATGTGAGTTACACATATTTATGGACATCATATGTCTTCACATGTTTATGGCAAGGTTATGTATGTTATGCACCCCAATTCAAGTGCTATTACCAACACCTGACACTCTCTTCTTGGTCTTCTTTCTTTCAAACTCTGTCCATTATCTCCTTGCACCAAATGGCAGATACTTTATACAGCAGTGGTTATTAAGGCCTGACTGATAAGACCATTGTATATGTTTTTATTTTTATTTTACCATAGGCTCATTCCACACTAACTCGTCTAGAACATGCCTGGTCAAGTGATAGATTTCCATCACAAAGTTCAATCACAGCAATGCAAATATTCAAAGCTCTGTAACTTTTTTAGTTAATTATTTTAATGCATTGCACAATTACTTGCACAATACTTTGTGTTGTCAATTACTAGTTGTTATATCAATAAAGTAGGTCGACATTCTTTTATTGGAGAGATTTTTGCAGACACTGGCTCTGGGGTACTTCGATATCAGACAAGTCCAAGCACTCTAACCCTCCTTGAGATGTTCCTGAGAGTAAATGTGGCTGTGTGATTATGAGCGTATGGATGAATGAAAGTTTACATTGTGTTGTTTTTTTATGCGTTTGTAAATTGTGGCAGAGCTTTGACAAACGTCTCCTCAAAGCCTTAATTGCACATGGCTGATGGACTAAGCCAAGCGTAGAATGAAAAAATGTGAGAGGAGATTTTTCAAAATAAAGCCTCCAGCTTCATTTGTCAAAGAAGTTGGGACTGTTTTGTCTCTCACTAGGGATGCTGACACCTTTCAGTCTACATAGCTGACTTATGAATTAGTCTCATGTCCCTAAACAAGCCCAATAGCATAACTGTTTAATTATGTCATGGTTATGACACTATTAGCCCTGCTAAAATTATCTTAATGTAAAAAAAAACATCAGTCATGGGCAAAACAGTAAACGAGTGGTCCCAAAGCCTTAATGTCAGTAATATTATGTAAGTGGAAGGTGGAAGTATACTAACTGATGTTAGAATCCATGGAAATAATGTTAATACAACATCTGAATAGTGATGGCTAGCATTCACTAAATGAAAACACATGAACCTTATCAGGCTAATAAACAGTCCCAAGCTTGAATTTTGTAACAGTAAGATTAACATTAATTAAAATCTCGTGATAATTCATATATATTTATATTAGGGCTGGGCTCGTTAACGCATTATTTAGTTAATGCTGGCTGGTTTTCCCGTCATGTCCATATTATATTATACTGGGATGCTTGACTCCCGCGAAAACCAGCGGACACGTAGAGCGCTCCGTGCTGCGCACATTACTTTACATGGACAAAAGTATTGGGACGCCTGACCATTACACCAACAGGACTTTAAAGACATTGCATTCAGATACATAGACTTTCATATGGAGTTGGTCCCCCCTATGCAGCTGCTATAATAGTTCCTGCCCCCATGATCTGGACTCTGAGAGATAAACTAGATAAAACATGAATGCCTTATAGTGGCAAATAGCTTTATATTTCATTTGATTACATTAATGTTTAAGTTGAGATTTACAGAAATATTTGAACTGCAGCTGTGTAACTGTGTTAAAGGGAATACCACTGTTTAAAAGCTCCTTATTTGTTTATAGTGTTTGCAAACCAAATGTTATTGCACTTTTGTTCATATAGTAGTACTTTAAAAAAAAACATTTAAAGATTTTCACCCCTGACGAGTTTGTAACCCTGCTCTCTGTTTCTTTTCATTTATATCTGTATGTCCCATGTCTTTACTCACTAACAGAAAAGCTTGTGAGTATGAGCTAAACACATAGTAATCATGTTAAATTCTTTGAAGTTTCTGATTTGGCTAAGATGCAGCTGAGAAAATTGAATGTGTTCTTGGTCGGCTGTTTCTGTTTTTCATACTTGGCAAAGACCACCTACTCTCATTAAACTAATTATACTTTGGCTGGATGGCGTCCATTTATTCATTTATGCCATTTAAGCCGTTTAGTCAATTAAAAAATAGCATTGACATTTTAATGAATATTCAATATGGCAGTAAATCAGCACTCTCCCTCACTCTCTCTCTCTCTCTCACTCTCTATCCCTCACTCTCTCTGTCTCTGATTCATATCCAGATTTAAATGGCTCCATTGGCATAAATTCTAATTATCTGTTGCCAAAGCACAAGGAATACAAAATGAATAAATAAATAATGCGTGCGACAAATTGAAGTAAAAAAACAACATAAAAACCTCTTTGTAAAATGTGAGCCTCCACTATGAGCCTCCAGAACAGCTTCGATTCTGTAAGTCTCTGAAACTGTCCTAGGGTGTTGGGTCTTATGTCATGTCGGGTGTGTACGAGCGGACACACTTGCAGGACACAGCTTTAGATAAAGATAAAGGTTTTTAATGAACAAAGATCAAGTTTACAAGCTCATAGAGCTCCAAAACAAAAGACGAGCTTCGTCAAACACGAATACACACTGGTTCTCGAAGCACCCTCCTCTGAGCAGTACTCAGGCTTTAGCAGAGGGACTGGGAACTCAGCAGCAGCACCGACTGAAACGAAACTTTAGCATTTCCTCTTTCTCCAGGGGCCAGTACACTTACTCCATCCTCGTGGAGTTACACAATACCCCTCACGCCTGTTACACACAGAAGAGGAGAGATCCACAGAGAAGGCACACAGTCAGACACCAAGCCACTGATGTTAGCAAAGGATCCAGCAGTGTGTTGCTCGCTTGCTGGTAAACAGCTCTCCGCTGCCACTTGGAGAGCACGCTGGAAGCCCACTGGAAGTCCTACACCTGCACATTCACACAACCCCTTCTTGGAAACACAAGCATAAAATTTTCAAAACACAATTCACATAATGAGCTAACGAGGCCCACCATTCTCACCTGGGTTGACTAGGCACCAGACAACCACACACACAACTAGTGACACCATCACAATGTGCCCAGGACTCTGTACACCTAATACTCAGGGGAAGGGCTCCGCTGGGGACGTGACTGAGACGGACCAGGCGTGACAACAGGATAGAGAAATGCAGTGCCCATTCCTTCCAAGGGGACAGAGAGACCCTAACCATGCCAGCAAAATATCCCCCACAGCAGGCCAGGCAAGCGTTCAGTCCGGTAAAGTTTTCCTGGTGAGCTTCATACCTGCATTCACTTATGTGTGAATATGGGCCCTTTCTCAGAGAACTAAAAGCATAAGTCTCTTAATTCACAGTTCCTACTAAAACAGTTGCCAGGTGTGCAGTCTTTGTGACTAAAGCTACTGCATTTGTGTCCAAAAATGAACCTTCAAAACCGCTCAGATCTTTACCTAATGCCATCCTGATCAATGTTGGCAGACAGTATTAAGCATTATTGTACTTATCACAGCAGAGTGCTAGGCCCGTCCCAATTATTACATAATCACCTGGTCACAGGCTACATTTATTTTCCACAGTATGTAGTTTTCACAGTAATATGTCAGAATTTATTTGGCTGGAGTTTTGATACTTGGGTTGAGGTATATGCAAGTAAAATAAAAGATTATTAAGATTTTTAAGGATTGTACAAAAACAACTGAAGTTCCAACTGGTCCTTCAGCTCTCAAAGAGAGAAGTGGTAATGGTTATTGATTTGAGCATAGAACCAAATGTTGGTTGTATATGTAATTATCTAATTACCCAATATGTCATACTTTAACATGACATTCATGCATTCATGATTCTTGACTCACTTTTTCCCTTCAATTTGAAACCCCGCTCTCTGTGACATACATATTTGGATGTGTCTGTATGGATATATACGATTAGGATAGTATTTCATTATTTATGCTAATGGAAGGGCTTTTTTCACATTCATACACTGTTAAATGCAAGTGTATATAATCACAATCATTCTGATCATATATAAGCAGAGCCAAAATAAGCTACAATAGCCATATATTTGTTTTCATATAACACCAGCTAATATGAACTGCTCTAAAGCTGATCACTTGGAGAAATAAACAGTAAATGCTTACCCTGTATCTAGTTCATTTAGTATTATCTATATGTGATGGGATCTGGGAAACCCCTTCACATGGTGGCATTTGAAGTTTTTGAGATTTTGATACCATCTGAAAGCCTATTTCAAGCCCTTTTCAAATATATTTTCATTATTTTCATACCTTGTCCCTGTCAAATGTTTTAATTCCCAAAGTCAGCTGAACAGTTGGATTTTTTGGGATGGAATTTTGAGAAAAAACACTTTAAAGACAAGGATTCTAAATTGAATCAGAGCAGTACAGTAGCAGATGATAACGAAGACTTTACTTTAGAAAAACATTAATTAGTCAATGTACATACAAAAAAGGTCACTTTAGCACCAAGCATCACACAACAATCAAATTAACAGAACATTCAGTATGTCTTTATTTGTAAACACATTCAATGAGTTTAACTTATCGCCAAGTTTTTAAC
>JBBJLS010020528.1:0-15171 GCA_037577275.1 Bryconaethiops microstoma
ATTTGCAAATAAATTCTTTAAAAATCAGACAATGTGATTTTCTGGATTTTTTTTCTCATTTTGTCTGTCATAGTTGAAGAATACCAATGATGAAAATTACAGGCCTCTCTCATCTTTTTTAAGTGGGAGAACTTGCACAATTGGTGGCTGACTAAATACTTTTTTGCCCCACTGTATATGTCATCCACATTCAAGTGTGAAGCCACAGTAGACTAGAGGTAGACCGACTATTAGTCTGGCTGATTAATCGGGCCGATATTTAGCAATTTTTACATAATCAGCATAAGCCGATGTCAGCGCATATTAAGTCCGATTAATAGACGTGCGCATTCATGGGCAGCCCCATGTTGCTGCTGTGGAACATGTGTGACACACCCCCCTACCGGCACCTGAAGGGCTAGCAACAAACACCAGAATTTTGCCTTCCTGAAAGAAAACACTTTGACTTGGGAGATTTTTATCTTATTAATCTTATCAATTCCTAAATTGGTTTGCTATTAAATGTTGCGTTAAACTGAGAGAAAACAGGAGTAAATAGCTTAATTAAATTCAATTAAACTTAATTTATATAACATAAATTATCAGTATACATTACCATGATATACCAACTTTGAGGTACAAAGTAGCCTACAGTTAGCTTACCGTTATCAAAGTAGCCTACAATTATTAAAGTCCGTATTGATTAGATACATTGTCAACTGTCTGTGTCTGAGGAAATCTATGTGTTTTGGGTCGGAGGTTGCCCCTCTCTCTCTCCCTCTCCCTCTCCCCCTCTCTCTCTCTCTCCCTCTCTCTCTCTTACCCACATGCCGCAGCTGCATCATTGTGTTCAAAGTCAATGATGAAGAAAACTAAATGCGTAAATGCATGGTTACACTTAACAATGATAGATGCTGTCAGTGCCGTTTTTAAGTGAACATCTTTTGCATGTGAAAGTGGAAAATAGAATAGTTTGTTGATGTAACTTGAAAATATACACATGATTTAGTGCAGTTAGCTCTCCTTGTTAAATGTGCCTGTGTCAGGCTTTAACAACATAATCATTAGTGGTTTGTGTAGTCCTTATGTAGGCTGGGTTTTTTTTGTTTTGGGATCACTAGATTATTTGGCTTGAAACTATCTGTCAATTTTTATTATTATTATTATTATTATTATTATTATTATTATTATTATTATTATTATTATTATTATTATTATATTACTATTAATGACCAAATATGCTCCCCCCAAAATAAATAAATGAATAAATAAAGAATCGGTGTCACATATCAGCTATCGGCCAACCATGAATTCTTAATATTGGCATCAGCCATAGAAAAACCCATATCGGTTGACCTCTACAGTAGACAACATACTGACATCAGACGCATGCCCATCTACAAACTAATAAATGTCAAGTACAGGGGAGATGCAAACCACATAGGTGATAACAACAGAACATTGGTAGGCAAACTTCACCATAGTTAGGTCTGGATTTTTACACATGAAAACATCCTGAGGACAGGTATCATACACAAGTCTGAGGGACCACCAGATTGAGAAGTGACAAATGATAGCTAAAAGAGATGTGGTCATCATTAGGAAACTTTAATTTATGGGTCATCTGACTGATATCCCGGGCAATCTTGAAGGCTTAACATGAGATGAAAACATGTACCATCATATAAAATATGTAGAGCAACACAATGGATGAAATCTCACTTAAGAAAGACCAAAAGACAGAGGACATCAAAAACTGTAACGAGGCTAGACCCGAATGACTGGTTTGTTTGCCCAGTTTTCCACATAGAGGAAGAGCCCAATTGTGGAGAGACACGAAGGAGCTGGTAAACCACGCATTTAGTCTGAGAACGCTCCCAAGAAGGAGTAGCGATTCCCCCCAAGGAACCTGCGTTCTCACACGCACACAAAGATAATAAACCAAGGTAGAAGTATTCACGCTACTGTGAAGAGGTGATGAGGGCTGACTGAAGCATGGACTTCAATGTCTGTGTGCAGACACTTACCTACTTCCTGTTTATATACCTTGAAGCAAGTCATTTCTGGTGCCAATTGACGTCACGTGATCTGGTGCGTTTGACAGTACCCCTGTCATACCCCTTCAGGACCATCACCAGAGAGCCCCTGCAGAGAGGATACCCGAAGACGGTTGTCCTGGATGAGGGCAGGATCCAGGATGAATCGCCCGGGGACCCAGGACTGTTCCTCTGGATGGTATACGCAGGACCACCGTCAATCTGAGGCGGATGAGGAGCAGGAACCTGGGGAGACAGAGGTGAGAAGAAGAAAGGCTTAAATGCAGACATCTGGAAGACCGGGTGGATCCTGAGGTAGGCAGGCAGCTGGAGCCGGAAGGTGACAGGGTTAATCGGCTTGATGATTTTGAAGGGTCAGATGAACCAGGGTGACAACTTCTTTGACTCCATGCACAAGTGGACGTTCCGATTCGAGAGGTAAACCCTGTCACCAACATGGAACAATCGTCCCGGGGGGGGACGCTGGCGATGCTGTGTGGTGTAGTGATTGTTGGCCTTCTGGATGGAGTTCCTGGCCTGGGACCAGAGCTGTCGGCACCGGCGGACCAACTGTTGGACTGACAGTACATCAACCTCCAGCTCCTGGTGTTCAAATACCGGAGGTTGGAACCTGTAACATATCTCAAATGGACTAAGACTGGTGGCGGAGGAAGTGAGGGTGTTGTGAGAGAGTTCAGCCCATACAAGATAGTGAGCCCAGGAGCGCTGTCTGTCAGCTATGAAGCAACAGAGGAAGTGCTCCAGCTGTTGGTTGGTCTGCTCCGTCTGACCATTGGTCTGGGGATGGTACCCAGAAGAAAGACTGGTGATGGCATTGATCAGACGGCCAGAACTTCACCGTGAACTGGGGCTCTCTGTCCGAGACGATGTCCTTGGGGAACCCATGCAATCTGACTACGTGCTCGATGACCATTTCGGCCATTTCCTTGGCAGAGGGGAGTCCGGTCAGAGCCACCAGGTGAACAACCTTAGAAAAAAATGAGGATGGTGTTCTTACCCACAGATTCGGGAAGTCCAGTGACAAAATCCAGGGTAATGTGGGACCTTGGTTGTCGGGGAACTGGTAGCGGCTGAAGTTCTCCAGGGGTGCTGGTATTGGGGGTTTTAACTCTAGCACAGACATCACAGGCCAAGACAAAGTTCTTTGTATCCGTGGCCATGTTGGGCCACCAGAAGGTGTGTTGTAGAAGAGATAATGTGCGGGCAGTGCCCAGATGACTAGCAAGGGAGGAGGAATGAGCCCACTGAAGGGAATCCTGGTAGGGACAAATTGACGTCCAGGAGGTATGTTATCTGGAAGAGGTTCCAAGGTCTGTTCCTGGCAGACTCTGTCTTCTAACCCCCAATGGAGAGGAGCCAGGATGATGTGAGATGGCAGAACAGGCGCAGGGTCCGTCCGGGGACTCTCCATCTGATATTGGTGAGCCTTGGTGTTTTTGGACCCTGAGCAGTATGACAGATGGAATTCAAACTGTTCAAAGAACAGGGCCCACCGTGCCTGTCTGGGGTTGAGTTGCTTGGCTTGACAGATGCCGATGAGGTTCTGGTGATCTGTCCAGACCGTGAATGGGCCACTGCCGCCCTGGAGCCAGTGATGACATTCTTCCAGAGCCCACTTGATGGCCAACAATTCACAGTCCCCTACCCCATATCGTTGTTGTGTGGGGTTGAATTTTCTGGAAAATAAACTACAAGGTGTCTCCACCTAAACAATGAATGGCTTGGTGGAGTCGGGATGAAGGAGGATGGGAACTGAAGTGAAGAGATGACAGAGACGAAGGCTTGGACAGCTGGTTGACTGAGGCTGAATGGTCCAGTGGTAGGTTTGGTAAGGGTAGTAAGAGGTGCTGCAGTCGAACTGAAGCCCCAGATTAATCGCTGATAGAAATTGGTGAACCCCAGAAAATGTTGCAGCTGTTTAAGCGACGTGGGTAGCGGCCAAGAACGCACAGCCTCCAGCTTCTGGGTGTTCATGGCCACACCCTGGGAGGAGATAACAAAGCCGAGGATCATGGAGGTGTGCCGGTGAAAGGCACATTTCTCCAACTTACAGTACAACTGGTGGGCCAGCAACCTCTTGAGGACTGCCCTGACATGCTGGGTATGTTCCTCCATGCTCTTGGAATAAATGAGGATGTCGTCCAGGTAAGCAAAACACCATCTACCCAGCATGTCACGTAGAGTGTCATTGATGAAGTGTTGAAAGGCGGCGAGACTATTACAAAGTCCAAACGGCATTACCAAGGTTTCGTAGTGGCCGGTGGGGGTTATGAAGGCCATCTTGCACTCGTTGTCCTCTCTGATGCGTACCAGGTTGTATGCACTCCTAAGGTCCAGCTTGGTGAAGATGTTGGCACCAGAGAGGGCGACCAGGGCAGTGTTGGTAAGAGGGAGTGGATGACGGTTCTTTATAGTGATATTATTGAGCCCCCGATAGTTGACGCAAGGTCTGAGGTCCCCGTCTTTTTTGTTAACAAAGAAAAACCCAGCGGCCACAGGGGAAGAAGATGGTCAGATGGTACCATGGCAGAGACCTTCGGCGATGTTTTCTTCCATGGCTTTTTGTTTGCCTGCAGTTAGAGAGTAAAGACGGCTGCGGGGTGATACCGCACCTGGCTGGAGGTCAATCGGCAGGTCGTATGGGTGATGAGGAGGAATCTTGATGGTGCATTGTTTGCTGAAGACCCCCGCCAGGTCGCGATACGAGGCGGGAATGACCTCCAGGTTGATGTCAAGGGCCTCGGACTCCCCTGAGCACGTCTCAGCCTTAGCCTGAAGGCAGAGCTCCTGACAGATCGGCCCCCACTGAAGAATCTTATGGCTGGTTCAGGAAATCAGCGGGTCATGCTTCAGTAACCAGGGGTGTCCTAGGATGATGGGAGGAGAAGAGAGACGAGTGAGGTAAAATTGGATTTCTTCTGTGTGGTTTAAGTGTCGAGGGGTGATGGTTTGAGTGCGATGAGTAATAGGGCTGTTGGATTGGGGCCGACCATCTACGACTGTGATGTTTACAGGCTGAGATAACACCTCATCTTTTATCCCAAACTGAGCAGCATAAGCTTGATCAATGACGTTTACAGCTGCCCCCGAATCAACGAAAGCAGTGGTTCCGATCTGTTTGTGGCTCAGTTGGAGACTTGCCTGTAGGACGAGGCGCGAAACAGTCGGTGGGCAGGAGGCAGCAGCCCATAGGCCAAGTGAGTTCCTCCCCCTGTTCACTTGGTCTGACCGTTTCCCGGACGGAGAGGACAGAAGGCTCGATGGTGATTGGGGGAGGCACAATAGGCACACAGGCCTTCACGATAGTATCGTTCCTAGGTGAGAAGTGCAATTCTGCTCCTGTCCAAGGGGCAGCACTGTGGCTGAAACTCAAAAACAAGAGAGAGAGTGGTGAGAAACACATTGCACTACCATCCATCCCATTCCACTTATCAGGTAAAGCGATCTTTGGTATGTTGGTATGAGGATGTGTTTGGACTGAAATCGTTCTCTCTAGTGTGGATGATCGTTCAGCAGACAGGTTCTGATGTGACTGTTGCAATGTAGCAACCCCCGCTCGGAGACTGGTGGTCTCTGTGCAAAGGGTCTCTATCTCCTGCTTCAGATTCACGATCTCCAGTGCCTGCTGGTTGATCACTTCCCAGAGGCAAGCTAAGTCCACTGGGCTCACAGTGGACACAGACATTCTGTCACAAGTCTAGACCCGAATGACTGGTTTGTTTGCCCATTTGTCATGAAGAGGAAGAGCCCAATCATGGAGAGACACAAAGGAGCTGGTAAACCACATGTTTAGTCTGAGAATGCTCCTGAGAAGGAGTAGAGATTCCCACCAAGGAACCTGCGTTCTCACATGCACACAGAAAGGTAATAAACCTAGGTAGAAGTACTCATGGTACTGTGAAGAGGTGATGAGGGCTGACTGAAGCATGGACTTCAATGTCTGTGTGCAGACACTTACCTACTTCCTGTATATATACTGTACCTTGACGCAAGTCATTTCCGGTGCTGATTGACGTTATGTGATCTGGTGCGTATGACAAACACTGACATCTATGGCAACACTGAAGATTCACAGCATTCTAAAGAGAAACTGTTTTCCATTCATCACCTTTCTTAAATCACACAATTGTAGGCACTTGGTAAATGCAAGTCAGTGGAAAATCTAGCCCCTATTAGATTCTTCCACAATTGCAGGAATAAGAGAAGGGGTTACATGAACATTTGGACATTTGATTAAAATGCTTAAGGTGAAGCAATTAGATTTCATGACATCAAATTATTATACATTTTTTTGTTCTTACTACAAAAATGAAATAGAATGGTACCATACAAAATACAAAACTGGCATTGAGGTTTTTTTCTTTTAGATTAGTACTGCTCTCATTTGGAAGTCACACCTACTTTGACAGTGGCCCAACAGTGCCTCTCCATCTGTATAAATACCACAATTCCTACCTGACCAACCGGCTCAAACATCAGATAACACATACACCTCCAGTGATCTCAGTGGTTGGAGAGCTGAATGGAGCCTATCTTTACTCTCTTACATATGGTAATGGCCATCAACAGTTTTTACACAGTAAACGCGACCTTTTGTAGCCCACAAGGAGAGCCTGTAAACCCACAACTATCAAAGGAGGGTGATATCATAGTCGGAGGGATTTTCCCCTTCCATAGCAGTTGGGAAATCAGAGATGTTTCCTATATGGCCAAGCCATCAGAACTGAATTGCATGAGGTAAGCTACGAAGAAACTAAGCTTTTCAGACATAGAAAAATATGTATATATTTTAATGTATATATTTTAAAAGTTCTGTGTACATTTTTATTCTAGTCTTGATTTCAGAGCATTCCAATATTCACAGTCCCTAATTTTTGCAATAGAGGAGATCAACAACAGTTCTTCTTTATTGCCTGATGTCTCACTGGGCTACAAGATCTATGACACCTGCAGTTCAATGTCAATGGGGGTTAGAATGGCTATGGAACTTGTTAATGGAAATCAGAAGTCAGACTTGAATGAGTCCTGCACAAAACCAACCCAAGTGCAAGCCATAATCGGTGAGACATATTCGTCAGTGTCAATGGCTATTGCAAAAAGTATTGGACCTTTCAGTATTCCAGTAGTAAGTGATTTATGCTATTTTTATCACTGTAACATATTAAATATGTTCAGTTAATATCTGGTACATAAAATACTGAACAAAGTCCCTAATACATCTGTGTGAAATTATTTTTAGATTAGTCACGATTCGACCTGTGAGTGTCTCAGTGACAAAAGGAAATATCCCTCTTTTCTGCGCACTATTCCCAGTGATTACCACCAGAGCAGAGCCCTGGCAGAAATGGTCAAGCACTTTGGATGGACCTGGGTGGGAGCAATAAGGAGAGATGATGACTACGGTAACAGTGGGATGGCTGCATTTACTAAAGCTGCAGAACAACTGGGCATATGCATAGAATATTCCCTTCCATATTTTAAAACATACTCAAAAGAAAAAGTGCTGAGAATTGTTCAGCAAATCAAAAGCTCCACTTCTAGAGTTATAGTGGGATTTCTTGGTCACTGGGACATGGAAGTTTTGGTCAATGTGCTTTCTGAGCACAACATTACTGGATACCAGTGGGTGGGAAGTGAAAGTTGGATTTTTGATTCAACTGTAGCCACACTGGACAAGCAAAACATACTTCAAGGAGCCATAGGATTAGCAATACCTAAAACAAATGTGAAAGGTCTGAAGAATTTCATTCTGGATATATATCCACTGAAATCTGCTGGAAGTGCTATTTTCACTAAACTGTGGGAGACTCTGTTTCAGTGTAAATATATAGTACGGAATGATTCACAGAACACACCAGTGTGCACAGGAAAAGAGAAACTGTCTGACATGGAAAATATCTTCACAGACATGTCCCTGATGCCGATTTTCAGTAATGTGTACAAAGCAGTATATGCTATTGCCCATACCCTACATGAGCTTCTTGGCTGCATTACAACCTGTTCTACAAAGAAACAACCTGCCCCTCTTACTGTGAGTTTAAAATCTATTCAAGCACTAATTTGGCACATGTATGTAGCTCTATATCAGAAAAATGAGCTAGGATGCTGTTTTTGAAATTAAGAGTTTATACTTTAGGGCTCTTTTTAAAATGCTGTTTCTTAAACTTTGCTCAATTCCTTCAGTTTTTAGAACAACTCAAACATGTGCATTTCAAAACTAAAGATGGAGAAGAAGTTTATTTTGATGAAAATGGAGATCCTCCAGCTAAATATGAAATAATAAACTGGCAAACCAATAAAGAACACCAACATCAGTTTGTCACTGTTGGATTTTATGACACCTCTCTCCCTGTTCACAATCGACTAGCAGTAGAAATGCCCTCGATCGTGTGGGCGCAAAATACGAATCAGGTAAGTCTTAGAGATGATGTCGCACTTTGTTGCCCATAAAGGTAAATATCACATGAAGTAATTTTGTGTAACTGGTATAAACTAAATATTTTTAGATTATTTAATATTTATCTTGAACACAGGTCCCAATATCTGTGTGCAGTGAGAGCTGCCCTCCAGGTACCAGGAAAGCTGTGCAAAAAGGAAAGCCCATCTGTTGCTTTGATTGTATACCATGTGCTGAGGGTGAAATCAGTAATATGACAGGTACAAACATATTTGAAAAATAAAATAAAGTGGTGTTGGTGTTACTGCAGTCAAAAAAAAAATCTTTATATCTAACTTTTATTTTAATCTCTCTCTGATAGATTCAATTAAATGTGAACAATGCTACCAAGACTACTGGTCAAACCCACACAGAGATGAATGTGTAAAGAAGGACATAGAATATTTGTCCTATGAGGAAACTATGGGAATTCTGCTAACAGCTGTTTCGATTATTGGTGCATTTCTTACAATAATAATAGCCATTATATTCTTTAGACATAAAAATACTCCAATAGTCAAAGCCAACAACTCAGAGCTGAGCTTCCTGCTGCTCTTCTCACTGGCTCTGTGTTTCCTCTGTTCACTTACTTTCATTGGTCGACCCTCCGAGTGGTCCTGTTTACTGCGCCACACAGCATTTGGGATCACCTTTGTCCTCTGCATCTCCTGTGTTCTAGGGAAAACAATTGTGGTGTTAATGGCCTTCAGGGCTACACTTCCAGGCAGTAATGTCATGAAATGGTTTGGGCCTCCACAGCAGAGACTCAGTGTACTTGCTTTCACTCTCATACAGGTCCTGATTTGTGTCCTTTGGCTGATAATATCCCCTCCTATCCCTTTCAAAAATCTAAAACACTATAAGGAAAAGATCATATTAGAATGTCATTTAGGATCAACTCTAGGTTTTTGGGCTGTGCTGGGTTATATAGGATTTCTGGCCCTTTTGTGTTTTGTTTTAGCTTTTCTAGCTCGAAAGCTGCCTGATAATTTTAATGAAGCTAAATTCATCACATTCAGCATGCTCATTTTCTGTGCAGTTTGGATCACATTTATACCAGCTTATGTTAGCTCTCCAGGAAAATTCACTGTCGCTGTAGAAATATTTGCTATTTTGGCCTCTAGCTTTGGTCTACTGTTTTGTATATTTCTTCCTAAGTGTTACATAATCATACTTAAACCAGAGAAGAACACTAAAAAGCAAATAATGGGTAAACTGCCTCTTAAGTAAGCTACTCAAGCAACATATTCAGTCCTTATTTGGCCCTATATAACCACATTACTCTAACATTAGCTATCCTCAAAGATTTCAGAATAAGCTCAGTGGACTGTCAAGTGAGGACTGACATGGCTTTGGTTCATTTTAGCCTGCTATTCCATGAACGGTGTGCCTTATTTTAGCATTTCACCTGCAGTTACACATTAAGAATTAGGATCAAAATCTTGTGTTTTTGCTGGTCATGTCTGTTGAACCAGTCACATAAGGACACCCTACAGTTGTCATCCTGGAATGTGAGAATGATAATGTTGTATTTTGCTCAGACTAAGAAGAGTAGGCTAAAACTGACAGGAAATATCCAGTGCCACAATTATATTGTCACTGCTACAGGTAAAGGGATGCACTTGTTGCGCTGGGATCTTAAAAAATCTTAATTGAAATCTCAAGTTGCTGGTCTTTCTGAACTTAAGTTTATTTTGCCCTTCTGCCATTTTTTCCAAACAAGCAACAAGAAAAGGGGCATTTTAGATTGCAAATTGGGTTCATCAATTCAGGTTCAGTATAGCTCAAAATACCTTAAATGTATTATATTGAATGGAAAGGTACACACAAAGTGCTTTAGGTACGGTAGAGATAACAATTGTACAGCTGACACATAGCCTGCTCTTGAGCAACAAAAACATGAGGCTAAATGCAATGGACTTTTTGCAATGGACCTGGATTTTTTGTTCTGTTTTTGGTGTCTTTCTTAACTTTCTTTACTTAAATGTATGCATTTAAACTACTTTATTTCAGGTGCAAGAGCATAGTTTGCACCCATAACCATTTTGAAAGCAAAGATCTGGTGTAAAACCAGGAATATACAGACAGACAAGGTTGTACCCACAGGCTCCCCACAGATAGAGATATTGGCCTATTCAACTATCATATCTAATATTTTAAACCAAATCAACTACAGTATACCACAAGAATGTGCATATCTGTGTTTGATAAAGTAAAACAAACCTGACTGCTAACCTTGGCATGGGCATACTTTCAGATTTTCAATTTCAAGTTTTTTTTGACACCATTACCATGGTATGATAGCAGATATAACATGATAAGATAAAACAGCGATAACAACCTGTGCAGTGTCAAATATTAACTCAAATATCAAATATATTGACATTCTTCCAGAAGAGTGTAGCAATGAGCAGTTTCTATGACCACTTATCAAAACACTGTAATGTAGCATACAAAACCCATCTTCTATTAGTATTATTATGCACCAAATAGGTGCTGGATCTGGAAGGGCAGTAAGTGGCTGCAGAGGAATTCAGACATGTCAAAACCATGTGAAGATGTTTAAAAACATTTACACGATATTTGTAGCAGCCCACAGACACAAAACTTGTCAGCAGTCCATAAAACACAGAAAAAGAGATTAAGAACATAACATTAATATTCTATTGATCATTTGTCAAACTTAAAGTCAAAATGACTCAAAGATCTGAGCAATTTCACCATTATCTATTTTCACTACATTAATAAATAAACAAATTCATATTTGTATTCCTGCCATGACCCAATATACAAACCTACTGTTCTAAAATCATCTTTATCAAGTCAGTGGCTTGCTTATTAACACAAAAAGTGTAATCTTTTTTACAAAATGCACAGTACTTCCAACTAAATGGATTTGCTTGCCAGCAATTACTTTAGGTGGTCAACATAAAGCTGTACCACTAGGACCTAACAGTTTTTCTGAATGCTTGAGCCCTTTTTTTAAGGGCTCCAGCATTCAGAAAGCATGTTTTATTAAAATGTGCACTTTGTTTGAGTGGGGGTTGAATGTACATTCAAGAAACAAGAACATACAGACTTAATTACTCAAAAAACAAAATAAATAAAAAAATGAGTGTTATATTGTCGTGATGTATTGAAGCTACTAATACATGTGTAACAAGGGCTTAGCAATATCTGAAAACAATTCATTTGATATCCTCTAAATGTTTAAAGTATAGGACTATCAATTGTAATCATTGCTTATTGGCATACAGAATAGATTCCACCCTGCTTTCCACCCTGTCTTTAGCTGAAATATTTAATGGAAAATGTGATCTCTGCATTTTCCATGGTATCCACTCAGCATAAAGGACAGAAGCTTACAGTAATTGTGAACGCACTTAAACGATTTGCATTTGTAAGGTGCAAATACTTAATGCTACCCCCTATAGAGACTGTACTGTAATTCATGCACATATAAGCAAGCTAAATACAGTAATAAATTAATTTAATAAAAATACAGGCCTTTAAGAATAACAAAACAAAAAACATTGAGAACACTCGAGATAGCTCCATGCAGGAAATTCTGGACTGCGTCTACCAGAGGTGTGTCACAGGGCAATAGCAAGGAGAAATAAATAACGTTCTTGGATTGGCTACTTTCAGACCTCTCGCCTCTGAGTACAGGTGACTGTGATGTCCGGGCCTTTGTCCTCATGATGTTTTGGCGCGGCACCGAGCAGCGGAGGCTCATTCTGTTCAGGTGCCTCTGATTGTCTTGCTATCCGCTGCACCCTAACAAACAACCAGCAAGAGGACGAGGGGGTGGTGACCGAGGCCAGGACGTAACATAACCAATAAAAAATGCAGAGGATTTCTGCAGCTTTTGCCTAGGTGCAGGGTTTCCACAAACAATTATTAGTTCAATTCTCAGAAAAATCTGTGAAAGACTGAGGTTGCGACTGCTGAACCACGTTTAAGCTGGGGGGTAAATTATACCACGAGATTGCTACTATTTTTGGTTGGAAAGGTGGCGGCGCACGCTGGTGCTCCCCAGTTTGGTGTTTTTTCTGTGTGTTTTGGTGCTGGTTCCATGTCAAAGTCTACCGGGCTATATGTATATCCGCAGTATATTGACTTTGGATTACAGTACAATTTGGCCGTTATGAAAGCTTTTCAGATGGCCCACGAGATCCCGGAAGACATCACCAGATCGCCGGGTTCTCTGTGGATTCTTGTCGGCACTGGCAGGTGGCGAAGGCAGAGGAGAGAGTGGAACCAGAAGTGAGGATGCTGGTCAGGCCTGCTAGCTAGGCTAAGGAAGCTACCTCACAGACCTTCACTTCCGAGCATCTTCCTGACAAAAGGCAGATCCATTTCGCCTAAAATTCACATCGTCTATAACAGCTACATCCGGAACTGTTGCGTGATGGTTATCACAGAAACCTGGCTGCACCTGCTTATTCCTGAGGCCATGGTACAGCTAGCAGGCCATGCTAACCATTGACCAGACCAGAACACGAACTTCAGTAAGAGCAGGGTGCGGGCTGTGTATATATGTGCACAACAATTGGCATACTAACAGGTTGTTGCCCAACACTGCTCCTCTGACGTGGAAGCCCTGTCAGTAGTCTGCAGACCATTTTATCTACCTTGAGAGCTAACTGTTGTGACTGTTACTGCCGTTTATATACCTCACAATGCTAATGTCAGCACTGCTCTTTCTCATCTGCTGGATATTGTAAATAAACAACAATGTGTGCACTTGAATGGCATACACATCCTGGCTGGGGACTTTAACCAAGCACGCAAATTGTGCTACCAGAGGAAAAAGCTAACTGGATCATGCGTATTCCATCATAAAGTATGCCCATAGAACTGTTCCTCTTCCTCACCTGGGTCAATCAGATCATATTTCACTGCTCCTGGTGCCTGCATACATTCCCCTTTAGGAGGAAAGTGAGGCCAAACATGAGCATTATTTAAACCTGGCCAGAAACAGCTCTTTCTCAGCTCTAGGATTGTTTTGAACGGACTGAATGGGGATTGTTTGAACAGAATAACCTTGGATGACAAGTGAAGTTAAAAGGCTCCTGAAAGACCGGAATACTGCCTTCAGGTCCGGGGATAAAGAATAGTACAGCTTTGCTAGACCTGATTTGAGAAGTATCAAGAAGGCAAAGGAGGCTTATAAAAGGAGAGTGGAACAATATCTCAATGATCACAACCCTTGCAAGATGTGGCAAGGGTTACAGCCTGATTTGAGGTTAATAGGTCTGGAAGAGTTGTGACCACCAGCTGGTCATGCCTACACTCTCACTGTGCAAGAACATGAAGTGAGGCAGGTACTGAGGTCAGTCAACCCAAGGAAACCTGCTGGACCTGATGGAGTACCAGGCAAAGTGCTCCAAATCTGTGCTGACCGGTTCTCTGATGTCTTTTCAAAGATTTTCAACATCTCCTTGTCACAATCCATCATACCACCATGTTTAAAGTCTGCTATCATCATTCCAGTACCTAAAAAGCCAGCCCCGAATGTCCAAAATGATTTCAGACCAATTACTCTGACCCCAGTCATCATGAAGTGTTTTGAGAAACTGGTTTTCCAGCATATGAAAGTCTACCACCTTCCTTCAACACAATATGCATGCCTTAGTAACAAGTCCACTGAGGATGCCATCGCCATAGCCATGCACACTGCACTGAGTCATTTGTAGCACAATGGGACCCACGTGAGGATGCTCTTTATCGATTTTAGCTCAGCATTTAATACTATATTACTGGACATTCTCACAAACAAGCTGCTCCACCTGGGCCTCCCCACCCCCTTCTGTACATGGATGAAAGACTTCCTCACAAACCGATCACAGAGCATTAGACTCAGCTCCCACCTTTCTTTCTCAATCTCACTCAGCACTTGTGCCCCTCAAAGCGGTGTATTGAGCCCACTGCTTTACTCCTTATACACCTATGACTGCATTCCAGCCCACCAGAGCTACACCTTTATTAAATTTGCTGATGACACAACTGTGGTCGGTCTTATCTCAAAGAGCAACAAGACCCATTTGTAGGATCAGAGAATTTTTCACGCACATGGTATTGAGAAAAAGGAAGGGCCTTCTTTGTCCTGTCCACCACGCACTTAGAGACTCCAGGATTAACCACTTAGAGACTCCAGGATAATTTAAGTCACACACTTAACCCCCCTCCCTTTTCATTGCTGCATGCCTCAGGAAGAGACTAGGGTCACACAGAGTCCTGTGGCAACTCCTATTCATTTCAAAGTGAATCCCTTGACTGAGGAAATATGCCTCCTGCCTTCTATGTTTAAATTATCCTAGAGGATCAATTTCTGTGTTTGCTTTCATAATTACATAATTACTTGAATTCGTAAATGTGTCTCTTTTAGTAAGCTATCCAGTGTAACCCCAAGGGTAATACTTGCCATTTCAATAGTGACGCCACGAGTGTGTATCTGATCAAGAATATCTATAAATTTCTTCTCCTTTAAATTTTCCTTGCCATGTTTGATCTCGAAATGTTCGGAATTTATAATCGACCATGATTATAATAGTCATTTACTTTAGAATTGTGGCCATGGAATACCAGAGGTAGTAATCTAATTTTTAAGAAAAACCCTGCCTTAGCAAGATCACAAGTCAGGTCACAGAGCCAGACAAAGGAACACAAAGATGTCATGGAGTTTTCACTGAAACT
>JBBJLS010020538.1:0-15171 GCA_037577275.1 Bryconaethiops microstoma
CTGAACTGGAGATGTTTTGTAAAGAAGAATGGTCCAAAATACCTTCAACCAGAATGCAGACTCTCATTGGAAGCTATGGGAAGCGTTTAGAGGCTGTTATTTCTGCAAAAAATAGGATCTACTATCTAATTTTTCTGCCTAATTTTGTTTAAGTAACTATTGCACACTTTCTGTAAATCCTATAAACTTCATTTTAGTTCTCAAATATCACTGTGTTCATCTGCTATATGAT
Source organism: Bryconaethiops microstoma (assembly GCA_037577275.1). NCBI lineage: Eukaryota > Metazoa > Chordata > Actinopteri > Characiformes > Alestidae > Bryconaethiops > Bryconaethiops microstoma. The sequence goes on from JBBJLS010020538.1 coordinate 233, forward strand.
CTATTTAACTGAAATTGCTGATCCAAACAACCAATGATTTATAAAGAAAAATCATGGGTGCCCAAACTTTTGCATACCACTGTAGATGGATGGATAGATGGATAAATGAATAGATGAATGGATGGAAAGAATTAATGAATGTATGGATGGATGGATGGATGTTCATACACTGAGCTGCCAGTTCATTATTTGCCCCTATAGTGTAGCTGCACCTTTTGGCCATTTTATTGAAAACAACTCCCAGTTAAGTGGGACATGTGTGATTTTTTCAAATGCGTAGGGGTTAGAAGTTCATAGCTCATGATTCATGTTCTCACACTATACAGTCTGATGCTCTGGTGCGACCTAATTGCTCACACTGTACGTCCATACACGACACGTGGGGCTCCATGCAACTCTTTTCACAGTTGTTGCGGTCACAGTTGTTGACAATTTTGTGACGCCACATCGAAAAGGCTCGGATGAGCTTGCCAAACTTCTACAAGTTGGGCCTCCATCGCTTGTGTCCAGATCACATGCTGCGCTGCCATGCTGCTCCATCTTTTTCACTTCCATTTCTGTGTTTGCACATGCACAGTGTGAGAGGTTGCATTAAATCGGCTTGTGGTACTGCTTCAACAGTGCGATACCCTCATGAGGGGTGACCAGGATTTCAAACAGGTTTGATTGCTGATCAGGAGCTGGTCGTGAGTGTTAATTGCTTCTCGTTACCCCATGTATACTACACGATGCATGACACATGATTAAACTCCGGCCGATCCCCAAACTGGTTGCACGAGTGAAAAATCTCAAAATGGGCCAAAAATCGCACAGCGTATGCCCAGCTTTACAGGCCTGCACAGTTCAGCTCCTCTTAACCCCTCTGATATCCATTGGTCACATAGTGTTCAGTGATCTTCTGACCTTTTGGGTGTTTTCCATCAACAGAAAGGAGGCATTTACTGTGGAGCGTGGGGCGAGGCCAGGGGTCAAAAAGGTTATGGTAATTGTCACGGACGGGGAGTCACATGACACCCACAATCTGGGAAAAGCTATTAGTAACTGTGAAGAAGACGGAATCGAGAGGTTCTCGATCGCTGTGAGTATTATTTTTAAAAAAAGCTTATTTTATATTACCATTGTATTATTATATATTGTAGCAATGTTCTGTATTATATTTTGTATTGTATTATAGAAATGTATTTTAATATAGTAATATTGTATAATTTATCATATGTTAGCTTTATATTAGCTTTAAATTAGTATCTGCTCAATATTCAACTTACAGAACATCTCTGATATTATGTTTTATATTGTATTGTAGCAATATTGTTGTATATTGTAGCTTTGAATTATTTTACATTAGCCTTTATATTAACATTATATTAGCATTAAATTAGCACCTGTTCAATTTTCAGCTTACAGTACATCTCTGACATTGTAGCAACATTGTTTTATATTGTAACAATTCCTTACTGTCAATTCGATATTGGATGGTAGCAATATTATTGTATATTGCAGCACTGTATTATTTTATATTGATTTTTAATATTAGCATTTATATGAGCAATATATTAGTATTATAGTTTCAATATTCAGCTTATAGTTCTCCTCTGACAATATACTTATTGTATCATAGCAATAGAATTTTATATTGGTGCATTGTATATTTTCTACTGTATATTTTATATTGTTTTGCAGCAACATTGTTTTATATCATAGCATTGTATTTTATATTTGCATTAAATAAACATTATATTTTGTATTGAATCATAGCAATTTTCTATTAAAATTAAATTACCATTTTCATCTGCTCAGTATGTTCAGCTTGCAGCACGTCTCTGATATGTATTATATTGTATCATAGCAATATTATTTTATTATATAATATTATTATGTTGTCTGCAGGTGCTCGGTGATTATAACCGTCAAAATAAAAGCGCAGAGCAGGTGAAGAAGTTTGTTGATGAAATCAAGTCAATCGCAAGCAAGAAGGAAGAGGATCATTTCTTTAATGTGTCAGACGAGGCAGCACTGATTAACATTGTTGATGCTCTTGGGAGCAAGATCTTTGCTTTGGAGGGTAACAGACTTGTCAATAGTGATTTTAATGTGACTGATAGGAAAATAGAAATGTGTTAAACAGTTCTGAGCAGAAGCCCAAAAATATAAGGAAATGAGGGGTGCCTCTCACCCCTCATTTCCTCATATTTTTGGGGTCTATATACATTTTAGTATTATGATAATATAATTACATTTATATTTCCATTCATGAAAACAAGCTTCCAAATGACAGATTTGTCTGAATTCCCTGGTTCATTGTAATTTCTTTTCAGTGGTGGTGAATGGAACCAGATGTCGAGATGTATACATCATGGGATAAAAATATCTCACAAACTAAACTGCACAGACCACTTAAAATCCCTCTTTAAGGTTTGTGGGAGGTGTGAAATTCCCCAACAGTAAAAACTTTGTGAATTTGTGTTGTAGGCTTGGCTTATTAAGCCTTAAAACATATCAGTAAAAAGAGAGCATATTAGTAAAATCTGCTTTTACTGTTCCTGTTTTTTTCTGTTTCTAAAATTTAAAATAAAAGGAATTTGGGCATAGTTGTTCCTTAAGAGCATATGCATGTGACGCCATTTTTAAAATCCCAGTTGGGGTTACTATTATTGCATGTTTTTTTTAACTTACAATAACTTTGGTTCTACGTGACATAAGAACACCAAACAAAGCTCAGCATGATGTCTGAAACTTTGAGCATCAACATAAACTGGGGGAACTTCCATATAAGGAGTTGTATGATGACAATTTACCATTTGTTTTACTTTTGGCACGAATCCATGCTGCTTGTGTTTTAAGAGTTAATATTTCAAAAACAGATTTGAAATTACTGATAAATTCTGAAGACATACAAACAGTTTGTAGCGCTAGGATTTACTAATCTTGGTTGCCTCGCATGCCTATACCTCCACAGTGCTGGGTGGCAGTTGTTGGGGTAGGGGTGGGGATGGTTTATGGCTTTACCAGCAAAGCAATGGCTCTTTTTTGTGGCAAGGTGGGATTTTTCCTGTCAGTCAGAGACCTTGTCCTACTCGTTTATAATATAAGGACTCAGGTGGGAACCCAGTGAGCACACTGGGACGTCGCCATAGGGTGTGCTGAAAGTTTGTTTTAGTGAGTCAGTCGGTGATTTGGTACACTAGCAAATGGAATTGTTTAAGCAATGGTTCAGGCATATAAAATTCATAACCATTTTATTGATTAACTTTCTGTGAGGGAGCTTTTAGAGGCAGACGTCTTGTTCCATTCACCACCACTGTGAACAGCTCTCACTTTGTGAGTTACTCCAGCTACAAGCCCCACTCTGTTTATATCTTAAAGATGGAATTATGGAGATATTTTGAAAATGCGGTGGGGTTCCCCTTTAATTTCCTCTCTGAAAGACATTCTGAAACAGGAAGAATTCATATTTATAGAATCTGTACTGAAAGAATTATTTAGGAATTCATTAAAACACAATTCTAGACTAAATTCTAACCCAGTTATACAGACTGTATTACACTGTGTGGTGTTTGCATTTGACAGCTACATCTGGGAACCACACCTATTCATTTGAGATGGAGATGTCTCAGTCTGGCTTCAGCGTTCACACATCTAAAGTAAGTTTAATACCACAAACCCTCTACAGTACTAAATGTCAAGAATGGGTCCCATTCAGTCCTACAGGCCTACAATAAGCCTCTTTCGGATTGAATGTTGAGAGAAAACCCCATTTATTTGTAAATGTATTTCTGTCCCGTTCCTAGAAAGTTTTCCTAGAGCCCCCCTGGCCAGCACAACATAGTGTTTCCCGCTCTTACACGCCCATATAGGCAGTGCTCATACTAGTCCTGGTTGATTCGTACTGTGCCCGAGCGTGATTGCCCCCCCTTCCCCGCTCCTCCTGCTAGTCTGTTCTCACACTGCGCTTAATGTCTTGGACCCGAGCACTCTTACTTCCTCACTGCTTTTTCCTGCTGGTCCGGTGAGCCACAGATTTGCGGAGCGTCCTGTAACTTCAGATCTTGAACCCGCAGTGTTTTCAGCTCCTCACCATGTCCGTCAGTGGCTCTTTGGTCCACGAGTGTGAAGACAGTCACCCATTTTACCAAATATTTCTTGTGTGTCGGGTCCTGTTTTCTCTCTTTTGCATAAATTTCCAGCATATGCTGCTCCTCTGTAGACCAAAATCTCAATTTGTCTCAATGTGTGTTGAATGGGACAGTCAGATTTGCGTTCTATGCTCAGGTATAATTAGCGATCACTCTGGATTTGTTCCAACTTTGAGTCCACCTGAACTGAGTTTAATTAAACTGAGCCCAAGTCCAGCTGTACTGTGCCTAATTCCAACTGTACTGTGCTTGAGTCCAACTGAACCATGCCTGAGTCCAGCAAAACCGAACCCGAGTCCAACCGAACCAAGCCCCAGTCCAACTGAACTGTGTTCAAGTCCAATTGAACTGATCCCGTAGGCCAACTGAACCATGCTCGAGTCCAAAGAATGGTGCTCAAGTCCACAAGTCCAACCGAACTGTGGCCACATCCAGCCGAACAGAGCCTGAGTCCAACTGAACCATGCTTGAAAGCATGTTTTACCTAAGCATTGTGAACAACACCTCTGTTGCCCCTCATTGCTCTCTAGTAGCTTAACACAAGGTCAGGGTATTTCTCACATAGAGCGCCTACAGCGTCCTAGTTTATTTAATAGCCAAGTAATGGGGAAATGATGAGAATCTTCAGCCAGTGTGTAAGTTTACTAGTTACAAACCAATTCCATGAGGTACTTCACATCTAAAAACATTATGTTAATTAACTGATCTCAGAATAGCCAGAAAGAACTTTCTGCTTATCAGTTGTATGGTCATCCTATAAACCTCAATTACACAATTTCTCATTATGCTGAATGAGATTAAAACTCCACCCTCGCAAGACTGGCTATGAAATAAAACACATGTGAGTGCATCATAGATTGTAATTGAACCTTTATTGAAACAGTTTAAACTGTATTGTTTGTCCCACCGTGTAGGTGGGTGTGATGTTGGGAGCAGTCGGAGCATATGACTGGAACGGCACCGTCGTCATGCAGATGGGAGGAAACATCACCGTGCCCAGCAGAAACACTTTCCACAACCCACTGGCACAGAAGTACGAAGGCATGGCGGGATATGTAGGTATGTGTGTTGATCTGTTGTTGGTCCAAATTCTATTTCATTCAGCTGAATTTGGCAACTTTATCAAATTATTATTTATCACACAAAGTGATGCATATACACAGAGACAACAATAACCAGTTATGTTTTCAGGACATTAGAAACCAGGTAGCTATGGTTTTGGCAAAATTCAATACTGAGATGGTTATTTCAAATTTTCCCCAAACAGCCAGAACATTAAATCCACCAGCCTAATATTTTTGGTTCTCCTTGTGCTGTCAAAACAGCTCTGACTGGTCAAGGTCTGGACTCCACAAGACCTCAGAAGGTGCTATAGTTTCTGCACTAGCAGCAGAGGCTATATGTACTTTAAACTGCAAGGTGGGACGTCCATGGATTTGTTATTACCTCAAACTCTTTGTAATGTTCCTCAAACCATTCCAGTGTTTGCTGTGTGGGAGGCACATCATCCCAATTCCATTAGGATTCATACACCCTCGACAGGAGACACCGTAACCTGATCATCAATGCTTTTCACCCGACAGTGGGTTTAATGTTGTGGCTGACTGATGTAATGGACATCATAAGGGTTAACTGGGAGAACCCCTTTACTTTACACCTTGTTAAGTGGAGGTGTGACACTGAGAGCTTCAGCAACATCATACTTGTCACACTTGCAGCTGTCTGTGCTTAAAGTTACTGCTTACATAACACTACACAAGTGGAGCTGGCTTTGGTTGGCTGCTTTGGGTGTGGAAACTATGGTGCACCAAACATGTCTTCCATAAGCTTCCTGGCGTTTGTAAATACAGAAAGGTCACAGAATGAATATCATGGTGATAATTATTCACATGGGTGAAGGAACAGGCCTGTTGTTATAAATGACGCTTGTTCACAGTCTAAACACAGTCTAAACAGAGCGTCAGACTCTGCTGTCTTCCACATAAACACTCACATGTTCCCCCAGCGGAAAAACGTCCCAGCCCTCCACACATCCCCTTTTACGGTTGTCCCTCTGAGAGAAGGACCAATGCAGCGATGCAGCGCCTGAAGTGCGTCTGAACCAGACGGGCTGTGAGGGATGTTTTAAAATGACCCGTAATAATAACTTTTTTATATAATAGGCAAACATTGACTTAACTGTTCAAGCATGACTAAACACAGCCTGAGAGATGGAATAGTTTATGACTTCCAATGTATTAGCAATAGATTAAAAGACCCCAAATATAGTCAGTCAGTCATCCTTCGGAGCTACATAGCTGATGTAGCTAAAAAGTGATGGAAATGTATACCCCAGTAATTTGCAACAAAGCCGACAAGGGTTGGAAACTTAGATGACACCGATAAACAGGGTGCTAACTGCTGCTACAAGGCTAATGTAACTAAGAAGTAATGGAAATGCATATCCCACCAATTAGCATGCCGCAAACTACAGGGCTACAGGGGTAATTTGGGTTGAGGGAGGAAACCATCAGCTAGATTCCGGTGTCGGGGCGTGGAGGTGTGGTGGGGCAGGTACAGTGTTGATGATGTGTTGTGTTGTGATCTGGTTGAAGGTTATGACGTGCAGTCTGCCAACACACCCTCCGGAGTCCTTTACATCACTGGAGCGCCAAGATTCAACCACACAGGCAGGGTCAGCATTTACCGCTTTGACGGGAAGAACATCTCCATCACGCAGCACTTGAAAGGAGAACAGGTACTCCGTCCCAAAATGTTGCTGAAATCTTAGAATGAGCAACACTTGCTCATTTCTAACATTTAAATCCTTAAACAAAATGCACAAGTGTCCTTTTCTAACACAACTTAGCCAATATGACAAAAAGATTTCATAATTTGACAAACTATTTAGGCACAACTAACCCAAATATAACAGAAATAAGAAAATCTACTTTTTAAACTCTAAAACTCTACAAACATACATATCACATATGAAACATTTTGGAAATGTTTACAGAGCTTACACACACTCAAAAATTATTATAATAAGAGAAAAAAAAATCTAAACTATGTACACTTATTTCCAATCACAAGTAAGTAATGTAAGCCCTTTCACCCACCCCACAATAAGTGACCACAAATAAAAGTGACCATACAATTAATATAGAATATGTAAGGTGATTTAAGATCAATTATATAATACAATAAGAATAGCTGCTTATTTTTTATTTTTATTTTTTTGCTTTTTCCATACCATCCCAAGTTATTCTCATTTGGGGTTAAATTTTACACCATAACATGAGTATTCTGTAAAACAAAACGTCCTGAAACCGTTGTCTCTGTAAGCACACAGAAATATCGTAGCAGCACTTTTTGGACCATATCGTATGACCATACTGAGTTCACGTTTCCATAGGGGTGGTGTATCAACATATATGCGTCTTGTACGTGAGTGCTTGTCCCGAGGGAGTGGCAGCGGCTTAAAACAAGATAAAACATATATAGTTAAAAGAAGAATATTTCTCTCCTTCTGCTCCTCAGATTGGCTCGTACTTTGGCAGTGTCCTACAGACACTTGATGTTGACAATGATTCCTACACGGATATTCTGCTGGTCGGAGCACCGATGTTCATGGGCCCAGAGAAAGACGAACAGGGACAAGTCTATGTCTACAAGCTTAGCAAGGTATATTGTGTGTGTGTGTGTGTGTGTGTGTGTGTGTGTGTGTGTGTGTGTGTGTTATGTTTTTGAACACACATGTCTTGGGAGAAGAAAACACTTTTCGAGCTGACGTACAGCAGCAAAAAAGCAATCCTGCCTTCATAAAGGGTGTACTGTGCAAAAGTCTTGAGCTACTCTATTTATCAGAATCAGAATCAGAAAACTTTATTGATACTGGAGGAAATTGCTTATATTTACAGATTTTAAGCCTTTTTTATTCCAGAAAAGTCATGATTTCATATTTTGAAAGAAATCGCAGTCACATTACATAGCTGTAAAATCTAAAAATAGATATTTTTTGTCCATATTGTCCAGCTCTTTTGGAAAGCGACAAATTTGTCGACTGAACTTTGGAGATGTTTCCAAGAAGTACTTAACATCAAATATATAATTTTATTTAGTTTGTTGAGGTTTCTGGAGTTGTTTTTTTTTTTATTTCAAATTTGGGAAATTAGACTCATTGTATTTTGTGTTCATTATCAGGACGGCATGTTCGAACATGAGATGACTTTACGACCAGACAAGCAGACGTGTTGTGCTCCTCACTCGTCCTGCACCAATGTGAACAAAAACGAGCCGTGCGGAGCTCGATTTGGCACAGCCATAGCCGCCGTTCCCGACCTCAACCTGGACGGCTTTAATGACGTGGTCATTGGGTCACCGCTGGAGAATGACCACAGGGGGGCGGTGTATATCTACCACGGCAACCAGCAGTCGATACGCAAAAAATACGTCCAGGTAGAAACAATTCAGCCTTAATCGTTTGTGTATTTTACAGTATGCAGTGGGAGAATATGCTTGCAACGATAATGTAGAAAAGAGTAATGTAAATATTTAAGATTTTAATTGTTCTGGTCCTGTTTCACAATTTGCCTAAGGTCTGCCACATTTGCTTATTTTTCGGGGAACACACGAGTGGTTGAGTGGTTTTTAAACAAATTACTTTTTGGAAAGTTGTGCATTCTTCTTGCTCTACTATGTTAGTTCACATCTTGTGGTTGTGTGTGTGTGTGTGTGTGTATGTGTGTGTGTATGTGTGAATAGCGAATAGCAGCTGGAGGTGATGGTGATAAGATGAAGTTCTTTGGCCAGTCCATTCATGGAATCATGGACTTGAATAACGATGGCATCATAGACGTCACCATTGGAGGCATCGGAGGAGCAGCACTCTACTGGTAAGTCAAGTAGGTGTTTATCGTCATTTTAACAATCTACACAGTACACAGTGCTGTAAAGCAGCTGTTCTCCAGGACCACAATGTTCCTTCAAGACCACAGGATTCCTCCAGGACCACAAAGTTCCTCCAGGACCACAACATTCCTCCAGTACCATAAAGTTCCTCTAGGACCACAATGATCCTCCAGGACCATAAATGATCCTTTGGGACCACAGTTTTCCTCCAGGACCACAATGTTCCTCCAGGGCCACAGTGTTCCACCAAGACAACAACGCAAAACAATACAAGACCATATGACATGCTTCTATGCCAGTCTATACCCAGATAATTCAGTTGCCAAAGACGAAATGCTCACAAGGTGCCTAGATAAAGGAGTTCCAACCACTCAGCATTCAGCACCACCAGTATACTGATCACTGCTTGATCATCTGGAATCATCTGCACCTGTTTCTTCACTGGTTCAGGACTTAAGTTAGATGTGCTTTGTTCTGCTTGAATGAGTCATACAAAGGTCACTGTAAGGCTTAATAAACAAAGACATCTTCTGAACCTGGTCAGGTTCAGGGACTCGCTTGAAAATGAGAGTCTTTGAAAGTCCTTCAGAAAGTCTGGAGAACTGTTTCTTAAGATCACATTAAAATACAAGAAAGTCTGGATCTTTGCATCAAAATATGGGGAAATGACTATTTGTCTATTACTGTTCATCTCATAGAGTTTAATACATGAACAAACTCAAGCACGCTCCATTTATCTCAAAGTCATTCTCAGAGGGTTCTGCGCAGTCTCAGCATCTTTTCTCCATGGACCTGATCCCAATGTGCAGAGGACTTTGTGAAAATCTCTTCCTCTCTGGGGCTCGAGAGCAAACGAAGGATCTGACCACACTTCCGTTCTCAGGGTGATCAGGAGGGGAGCTGTGGTGAAGATTAGACCGAGCAGCTGTACGGCCAAGCGCAGCCTTGGAAACTGCCGACCCCATCTATCATTGCGGCTCCACCCACTCTGTCAGGAACCAAAATCACAGGAATCTCGGAGAGGGGCTTTATCCTCTTTGGAATAAAACCAGTTTGTGATCGGCAGCTGCTGCTTTACAACAGCAGAACATCCTGTTTAAAGCAGTGACTCCTAATTCAACACAAACACACAAATTATTCCATTCTATTCTAATCTATTGTGTTCTATTCCATTCTATTCTATTTTATTCTGCCCTGCTTCTATTCTGTTCTACTCCTAACTGTTCTATTCTAGTCCCAATTCAACACCTAATATATTATTCTATTCTATTCAATTATGTTCTATTCTGTTCTATTCTATTGTGTTCTTTTCCATTCTGTTCTAATTTGTCTAGCTTCTATTCTATTCTGTTCTGTTCTGTTCTATTTCATTCTATTCTATTCTATTCTAATCTGTCCATCTTCTGGTCTATTGTATTCTGGTGTTTTGTCCTGCTCCTGTTCTCATCAGTTTTGTTGTCCTTTCTCATTGTGACGTCCACAGAGCGGCTGCTAGAGGCCCCAATGGGGTTATTGTTGGGTTTTTTGTTTATGGGTCTTTTATTTTGAAATAAGAGGATGTTTTGTGCCTGTGGTCATTGTCACCTGTTCTGTGTTTCAGTTTAAGTGATTATGTTTACTGATTGGTTTAGGTTTGAGTCTTTGGTATATTTAAGTTTCAAGAGTTCATGTTTCCTTTGCTGGTTATCCCTCACAAATGCCTTCACGATTCCCGCTCCTTGTGTTACTTAGTTGTGCTTTGTGTTTTCAGGCCCACATATCTATTTATGTTTTGTAGTAGAGTCTATGTCTTTTTGTAAATAAAATCCATCTTTGGAACCTGTGCCTTGCGCCTCACCTCACTTTCCCGGCACGGCAGATGTGACACCCACTCATATTCTATTCTCTTCTGTTTCTTTTTTTTTTTGTTCTGTTCTGTTCTTTTCTAGTCTATTCTATCTTGTTTTGAGATACGATGTGTATAAATTTGAAGAGGGTATGTATAATTCAAAACTGTGTTGAAAAACAGAGACTGAATTGAGAGGTTGTAACTGAGGTAATGGGCCGAAGGTGTTTTTTAAAGACTGATTTCATGTTTTAGGTCACGGGATGTCGCAGAGCTCCGTGCTGACATGACCTTTGACAAGAATAAGATCAACCTGCAGCAGCCGTCATGTCAGATCAACGGAAGAGAAACTGTGTGTGTGGAAGTTAAAGTGTGTTTCACGTACAAAGTCAAGTCTGATAAGGAGACCAGAACAGTCACTGGTGAGCAGCTGAACTTCTTTATTAAAACTTCCTGATACCCACTCACTTTTTCAGAGTCTGAAACTGCAGGGAATCAGGAGATAAACATTTTTGCCAGCACTCCTGAGGCTGAAGTTCTCTTCTGTTTGCACTGGAGCTACGAAGCTAATGTACCTCACAAGTCATGGAAGCTTATTTTCCTCTAATTAGCCTGATCTTGATTAGCCTGTAACTGCAGGCCTGAATAATATCTACAATAATCGCTTATGTGGTTTCTAACAATGTATGACTCACTGCTACCTATAAACATGGATTCTATTCTATTCTGTTTTATTATCTTCAATTAATTTCAATTTTGATCTGTTCTGTTCCTGTTTTGTTCTATTCTATCATATCCTATCCTATAGTACTCCAATTATATTCTAGATAATGCAGCTAACAAGTAATGAAAGCTTATTTCCTATGAATTATCATGATGTAGGTCTAAATCATTACTTGTCTCAGAGTGTGCGGAAGTGTTTAGTTTCTGAGGTTTCTGACACTGTATGACTCATTGTTCGTTATAAACATGCACTGAAGTATGGGCATCAATTCATGACAAATTCTACTGTTTTGGCCACTTTTGGGTAAAATAACATCCCGCAGTGTCAAAAATCACATAAGGGAGTGTCTGGTAGCTCCAGTGCAAAAGAAAAGATGCAGTCTGCCTGAAAAGTTAAGGTACCACAGTTGTATTATCATTAACTCCAAATCTACTTCATGCATAGCGATCCGCTACAGCCTGACGCTGGACTCCCTGCGTGCCATTGCTAGAGGGAAGTTTAAGGAAACAGTTGACAGGAAAATCCAGAAAAACACCAACATAACAAACCGCCTATGCAGAAACCACTCCTTCTACATGTCGGCAAGTAAATCACCCCTGAAATACACGCACACGTCTTTTTAAGCGATCCACTAATACTGGAATTGTGGTCTGATGTTACATTGTTGCATTTCTCAGTATATTATGTATATGCCTGCCAGTGCTGATGCAATATTTATAAAATGTAGAAATTGGGATTACATGTAATAAATGTGTTCCAACCACTCAGCATTCAGCTCCATCAGTATACTGATCACCGGCCTGAACATCTGGAATCTTTTGTACCTATTTCTTCTTTGGTTCAAGGCTGAAGTTAGATGTGCTTTGTTCTGATTGAATGATTTGTACGTGGGTCACTCTCTTAAAGAACAACATTCCTCTGAAGTTGGTCAGGTTTAGGGTCAGGCCTGAAACTGAAGGAAGGCTGGAGAAATGTTCCTCAAGACTACATTAAAAAAACAAGAAAGTCTGGATCTTTGGATATGAAGAAATGAGGGATGGCTTAAGACTTTTGCGCAGTACTGTACATATGCAATAGTTGAAAAAAAGATGCAATAATTTGCTCCATATATATTTTATATATATGTAAATATATATATGTAATAGCAACATGCCCCATATGTATTATATGTACACTATATGGACAAAAGTATTGGGACACCTGACCATTACACCAACAGGGACTTTTATGACATTGCTTTCAAATACATAGACTTTAATATGGAGTTGGTCACCCCTTTGCAGCTATAACAACTTCCACTCTTCTTGAAAGGCTTTGGAGTGTTTCTGTGGGAATTTGTGCCTATTCATTCAGAACTTTAATCTCTTTCCAGTTCATCACAAAGGTGTTGGATGGGGTTGAGGTCAAGGCTCTGTGCAGACCAGTCAAATTCTTCCACACCAAACTCATCCAGCCATGTCTTAATGGACTTTGCTTTGTGCACTGGGGCACAGTCATGCTGGAAAAGAAAAGGTACTTCCCCAAACTGTGTCCACAAAGTTGGAAGAATGGCGTTGTCCAAAATGTCTTGGTGTGCTGAAGCATTAAGATTGCCTTTCACTAGCCTAGCCCAAACCCTGAAAAACAGGTGTGTCCCAATACTTTTGTCCGTATAGTGTATTTGTAAATACACATGTAATAACAAAATGTCCCATATATATTATATATGTGTAAATATCTGTATTTATTAATAATAAAAATCCCCACATGTATCTGCATGTACCAAGAGTTTTCTAACCTTGAACCAAAACCAAACTTTAACCTAAAATCTTGTGCCAGAACATGATGCTAAACTCAACTCTGATTAATATCACATTAATTGATGCCGGACCTGGACCACCAAATTTTACATGTATCGTCTATTGAAAGAGGTAGCTTAAAAAGAATGTCAGAAAAAAGGAGGGTAATTGGGACCAGAAAGTGTAGTGGGAAAAATTTGAGTGAAATTACGTCCAGACCATAAGGAGAAGGAGCAGGTCTTTCTTCTGGAGAGATATCCCTCTGTAGATATCACTTAGGGCTGTGTAGATACCACCCCAGGACCAACTGACATCTGCAGTCCATTAAAACAACACAAAGTAGGGTTGAATTTGAGTAGCTAATGCAAGAAATACATTGCATTAGCATTAATCACAACACGATTCATATGTCTAAAGGAATACTTCAACTAGTTTTGGAGGTTTGAGTTGAGGAGAACTTTCTCTAAAAAAAAAAAAAAAAGTGTCTGTTCTGAAGTCTAAAATCAGAATCAGAATCAGAAAACTTTATTAATCCCGGAGGAAATTGCTTATTAAAAATGGGAAAAAATGGTTCATTCCCATCCATCAGCACTGATCAGACCAGCTCTGCCCTCTTAAAGCATCAAAAACACAGCCTGACTCCACGCACCTCTTCTCAAAATGTTGAAGATTCTTTTTTTGACCCAAAGTGCTGGAATAAACTTCATCTGACTATCAGAACTACTAGGACCTTCACTGTCTTCAATCAGAGACTGAAGACTCTCCTCTAAAAAAAGCTCTGAGGAGAACATCTTCATCTTGTAAACTAACTTAACACAAACTTCTTCACAAATGACATATTTTAAATAAATCTTCTGTGAGATCTGAGAAGGCCCTTGTGGTTCCTCTCTTTGTGGTCTGAGAAGGTCCTAGTGGAGGATTAACTCCATCTCTGGTGAAATCTAAAGGGTAAAGGGACATTTAGCTGACTTACAATCATTAGTTACAGTCCCCCCAGGTTAAGTGTCTTGCTCAAGTAGATGGCAGAAAGTGGGACTTGAACCTGTGATTTCCTGGTCATCGGGTTCACAGCCAAGTGTTTTACCCACTAGGCTACTACCACCCTCCTGCTACCAATCTACTAGCGGCTTTTGATTCTAAGTACGGGTTTACTGGTGTGAGGGCATGTTTTCTTGTGGATGACAAAATGCTCATGAACATCACTCTGGACACGACTGTCTGCCAAATGCTGTAATCACTGCAAAAAATTAAACCTTAACAAGCCAGAAAATCTTAAAAATAAACAATTGAGTTTTTCTTCTTTTAAGAAAGCTTAAAAATTGAAATTTTCTCAGTATATTGGCAGATAATTTTGCTTCATTCTATAACTTCTTTTTATGTATGATTTTTCCAGTGAATGTAATTGTAGATGCTAATTGGTAGGATAAACACTTCCATAAAATTTTCTACAGTACTGTGCAAAAGTCTTAGGCACCTGGGAAAATTATACTTAAAACCTGTTTACTACTGGACAGTAGTATTAAGTTAGTGTTAAAACATTAATATTACAATAAATACAATTAACATTATTACAGTAAAGAGTGGTTTTA
>JBBJLS010020558.1:0-15170 GCA_037577275.1 Bryconaethiops microstoma
ACAGATGTAGACGACTTAAGCACTGATGTACGTTGCTCTGGATAAGAGCGTCAGCTAAATGCCGTAAACGTAAACGTAAACACACCGCCATCATGGAGCTTCAGTGCCAATGACAACGATAAACATCAAGAAGAACCAGATCCTACATCAACCACACCTGACCAGACGTTCATTATAAAAGCAGACAGTAACATTTTCCATACCACCTACCACAGGCACCTGAGAGCTCTGGAACTATATCACCAAAGAACCCTACGTAAGATCCTAAGGTTCAGGGAGGACAGACGCACCAACATCAGTGTTCTAGAGCAGCGGTCCCCAACCACGGTATCCGTCCATGAGTCATTTGGTACCGGGCCGCACAGAAAGACAGAATAAAAATATTTTATTCATTATCAGAGTCTGAAAGATCTTTTTTTTTTTTTTAAAGAAACCGCTCATCTCTGATACGGTGCTTTAAACATTTAGCCCACATGCTAGCAAACATGAGTAAAAACCAAACACTTTGTTTTTAGTTGCATCTGCACCATGAAAATATTGCTCTACATGAAACTGGTCTGAAGTGCAAAACAGGTCGGGGGCGGCTGAGCTAGAGGAAGCCA
Source organism: Bryconaethiops microstoma (assembly GCA_037577275.1). NCBI lineage: Eukaryota > Metazoa > Chordata > Actinopteri > Characiformes > Alestidae > Bryconaethiops > Bryconaethiops microstoma. Next base: position 603 of record JBBJLS010020558.1, read on the forward strand.
AACTGTTCAGCATCACCACCACAACCATGCATCAGTAACTCCACCTTCTTACCTCCTCCACCTTTACTCACCTCCTCCACCTTCTTACCTCCTCCACCTTTACTCACCTCCTCCACCTTCTTACACCTCCTCCACCTTCTGACCACTCCTTCACCTTCTTACCTTCTCTACCTTTACTAACCTCCTCCACCTTCTTACCTCTCCTTCGCCTTTACTGACATCCTCCACCTTCTTACCTCTTCCACCTTTACTCACATCCTCCACCTTTTCTTAGCTCCTCCACCTTCTTACCTCCTTCACCTTCTTACCTCCTCCACCTTCACTCACATCTGCCACATTCTTACCTCCTCCACCTTTTCTTAGCTCCTTCACCTTCTTACCTCTCCTCCACCTTCACTCACATCCTCCACCTTTACTCACCTCCTCCACCTTCTTACCTCCTCCACCTTTACTCACCTCCTCCACCTTCTTACTTCTTCCACCTTTACTCACCTCCTCCACCTTCTTACCTCTCATCCACCTTCTTACCTCCTCCACCTTCTTACCTCTCCTCCACCTTTTTTTAGCTCCTCCACCTTCTTACCTCTCCTTCACCTTCTTACCTCCTCCACCTTCACTCACATCTGCCACATTCTTACCTCCTCCACCTTTTCACCTCCTCCACCTTTTCTTAGCTCCTCCACCTTCTTACCTCCTCCACCTTTAATCACATCCTCCACCTTCTTACCTCTCCTTCACCTTTACTCACTTCCTCCACCTTCTTACCTCCTACACCTTCTTACCTCCTCCAACTTTACTCACCTCCTCCACCTTTAATCACATCCTCCACCTTCTTACCTCTCCTTCACCTTTACTCACCTCCTCCACCTTCTTACCTCCTCCACCTTTTTACTTACTCCGCCTTATTACCTCCTCCACCTTTAATCACATCCTCCATCTTCTTACTTCCTCCACCTTTACTCAAATCCTCCACCTTCTTACTACTTCCACCCTCTTACCTCTTCCACCTCTACTCACTCCTCAACTTTCTTACCTTCTCCACCTTTTTACTTCCTCCACCTCTACTTACTTCCTCCACCTTCTTACCTCCTCCACCTCTACTTCCCTGCTCCACCTTCTTATCTCCTCCACCTCTACTTACCTCTTTCACCTCAGACTCGGATTCTCGACGCAAGAAGGTGTGTGTGTGAGAATCTGTGTGAGTGTTTGTTCGGGAGTTCATTCGGATGTTTATCCAGGTGTTTATCCAGGTGTTTATTCTGGTGTCACTCAGAGATGGTTACTGCACCTCTTCAGCTAATTAAAAAAAAAAAAGATCAAACAGATTCATTTTCTGTAACCACTTAATGGGGTCCCGGACAGATCAAACAGATTTTAGATGGGGAAAAGAGAAATAAAAAAGAAAAAAAAGACAAGGGTGAAGGCAGGAGGAAGGAGAAGTGAACAGAGGATGACGAGAACTAAAAGGTCGAATGCTGGTAGATCACTGATCTCCGCCAGGTCTCACCTGTCTCAGGTGAGTTCCAAAGGTTCCGGGCTGCTCACGCTGCACTGAAGCTTCTCCCGCAGTCCTGCAGCGCCCTCTGCTGGCCTGAACCATCACACACAGCCAAACCAGCACAGTAGGGCCCGCCTACCCAGAACACTGTCCCTGATTATTCAGAACACCGTCCCTGATTGGTCAGAACACTGTCCAGTCTATAGTTTTGCATGCATTTTATGTTGTTCTTGTTAAATCAGTGCTTACTGCATACAGGACAGTTTTTTATTCTATTTCTATGTTTGCGTTTTAGATCAATGTGTGACAAACTGTGCCTAGAGGACATTTATTATGAATGTAACAGATAGAACCAATAGCTAGCCAGAAACTAAATATGAAGTCTCTCTTTCTGTCACTCTCTCTCTCCGTGAGTGGATGCTGGGATTGAGTGGGAGGAGCTTGGTGTGACAGCATGGTTGTGTGTTTTGGCGTGTGTGAATTTTCCTGCTTTCTATTGTCTGCGGTGTTTATTTCTAGTTTATAGTGCCATTCTCATCCAGGTACTTTAGTGGAGTGAGTCGGCAGCATGGTGGCAGGGGGCTTCGAGCAGCTGAATTTAAGTTCTCTTCCCCATGGCCCCCTGGCTGCACCGTGGAGGAATAGTGTTGATGATGAGGTTAATAAAGTGGTGGAAACTGGTGTGGAGTTTCCACCACTTCCCCTTAGTGACACCGGCTAAACGGGTCACGGTTTCAAACGTCCCGCCTTTCGTGCTGGACGAATTCGTGGAAAAAAAAACTGTCGGGGCAGGACGGCAGGTGAGTGACGAGCTTCTACAGGAGAGCAGTGAGAATATTGGGGTGGAAGGACACCTACAGATGGGTAACAGGACACCTACAGTGGAGGATCCTACAGTGTATGTTACGTACCATGAGACCTACAGTGGAGGATCCTACAGTGTGTGTTGTCTTTGAACCTCTGACTGTTTTCTTTTTGACAGGGTTTGTTAAATGTTCATGAGTTTGTGAATGTGTGTGTGTGTGAGGGAGTGTATGAATTTTTGTCACCAAATTAGGAAGTAGAGTCCACCTGAGTGTAGTTTAATGCCAGTATAAACACAACTGTTCTGTTTGTCAAGGAACATTAGTGAACAAACAGCATCATGAAGACCAAGATACACACCAGACCGGTCAGGGATAAAGGTGTGTACAAGTTAGGTTATAAACAAATATCCCAAGTTTTACTCTGGAGGAGCGGCGGAGATTACTCCGGAGGAGATGAGGACATTACTCCGGAGGAGCTGAGGACATTGCTCCGGAGGAGCTGAGGACATTGCTCCGGAGGAGATGAGGAGATTGCTCCGGAGGAGATGAGGACATTGCTCCGGAGGAGCTGAGGAGATTGCTCCGGAGGAGCTGAGGACATTGCTCCGGAGGAGCTGAGGACATTACTCCGGAGGACTTGAGCTCTGATGTACGTCGCTCTGGATAAAAGCGTCTGCTACATGCAGTAAATGTGTGAATATGGGTTCTTTCAACTTGTGTCTCTAAATTATGTCTAAATAAAGAGGGTTAAAAGTTAAAGGTCTCTCTCTCAATTCAATGGGTGCTTTCTCTCTCTCTCTCTACTCAATCCAATTATTGTCATGACAAAATAGTGTTTGCATTGCCAAAGCAATTATACATGATAATGTAATTTACACATACATATCTATATATCTAGTGAGTGAATGCACAAAACCCTCCACTGCAGATGTATATCATAAATCAAACATACAACAAAAAACCCACTCTATTACAATGGTCAAAGTAAAAGGATTCAAATGAATCTAAAAACAATGGCTCTGAAATACAAAACCAGAGTTACTTTCTAAAAACTATTACAAACATAAAATACACATTGCAAAACCAAAGGACAAAATATGAAACCAGCAGTCATTGCCACCAGCCTGAAAGAGCACATATACTGAAAACAGATCTGAATATAAGAATAACTTGTCTGTTCCAACTGCTTCCTGTCTCATGTTGCAGTTACAGCAGATAAATATCACAATTTAGGAAATATATTCACCCTCAAAAACATTTGCCTCACGTTTGCGTACAGCCACACACACCTCACCTCTGACCAGGTGCCCAGTGACTAGAAGGCCCCAAACAATCCTTTAGCTGCCTTCAGATGCCTATATGAAAATGTCAAAGCAAACTATTAAAATGATGTCAGTGAATACATTGTAAAACAGAGCAACTGTAATGCAACAGACTTACAACTAAATAGAAAGAATGGACAGAAAACAGTTATACTGAGATTAAAAGTTTAAAAAAATTAATTCCTTGAAAAAAAGTTATCCCTAATGGGCATCTCAACCATTTGTCAGATCACTTTTAAAAAAATTCCTAAACCGGCACTGAAAGGGTTAATCCGTGCATCTCACCACAGTCCCATCTGGTGGATGTTCTGAGTACTACGTGCTCCCCAAACAGGCCAGTATTGTGAGGGGTGACATCATTTAAACAGTCTGCCAATGGCGGAGATTCCAGTTAAAGGGTTAAGTTGTGTCCCACACAGATGCTTAGGCTTCCCTCTAAGAAGGTTAGTGAGCGGTGCTGTCACAGTACTATAAACCTTGATAAATCTGCAATAAAAATGTGCAAATCGTTCCTTGACTGTTCCTTGACTGTTGTGGACTCCGGCCACTCAGTCACTGCTTTGATCTTATTATCGTCCATCGCCACCCCACCCAGGTCAATCCGATATCCGAGAAATGAGAGTTCCAACACGTGGAACTCACATTTCTCAGCCTTTACATACAGCTCATGCTGCAGCAGGCGACGAAGGACTTTGTGAACATGTATGACATGCTCGGGCACATTCTTGGAGTAGATTAAACTGTTGCCGAAGTAGACTATTACAAACTCTCTGAATACATAATTTGATGACCATATGTTGTACTGAAGGCTGTCTTCCATTCGTTGCCTGCCCTGAGGTTGTATGTACTCCGTAGGTCGAGCTTTGTAAAAATGCTCGATGGCCGGGGGGATGAGAGGAAGCGGATGAGAATATTTTACCTTGACCGTATTAAGCCCACGATAATCAATGCAGGGCCTCAGACTCCCAGCCTTCTCTATAAAGAAGAAGCTAGCCAACTCAGGGGACAGGGACCGGCATATGTATCCCTGCCGAAGCGCCTCGGACACATGGTCCTCCACTGCCTTAGTCTCCATCTCGGAGAGGGGATAGACTCTGGACTGACGTGGTTGTTTTCCCGGCAGGAGATCATTGGCACAGTCCCAAGGCCTATGTGGAGGGAGACGGGCCGCCTTGGACGCACTGAAAACCTCAGCTAAATCCTTATATGGTAAAGGAATTGGCACTGGAACCTTAAGGACTCTCTAAAGGACCTCTATGGACATAGTTCTAAGATCAACGATATCCCTATGTTGATCGCAAGTATGGGCCCATTGTTTAACACCTCCTTTATCCCAATCTATAACAGGGTTGTGCAACTTAAACCATGGCAAACCTAGTACCATAAGCAGAATTGGGTGTTCAAAAACGTAAAACTTTAGGTTCTCTTTATGTCCTGGTTCTATTTCACTCCCTAAGGGTTTTTAGACCAGCTAACAGACCTCCCTGCCATTAATTGTCCGTCCAAGGCTCTCACAGGAATAATGCCTGGTCATTTCTCCACCGGGAGGTGAAAGGATGTGATCATAGCCCTGGACACAACGTTGCCCACTGATCTGGAATCTATGAGGACAGAAACAAAAACAGAGAGGCTAGTGCTGGTCATTTTTACTGTAATTGTGCATTGAGCACCCTGTGAGGGAGTTAAGGAGAGAGTCAGAGGGAAAGACATGACCTAGGGTTTTAGGAGTGGACACGATGCCACTAGGCGTCCACTACCTCCACAGTACAAACAATCCTTTTTGTCTTCTCCTTTGTTTTTCATGTGGTGTCAATTTGCTCTTGCTCAACTCCATCGGCTCAGGTGAATGTCCCTCTTGGACTGGAACTGTGGTTTGAGGTACCTTAACTGTGGTCTTGGTGATTCTTGGATTGGGGAAGTGAATTTGAATCGGCGGTGCTGATCCAGCTTAATGGTGAGGGTGATGAGCTGATCCAATGAACAACCCACATCTCTGCATGCCAGCTTTAGCTGTAGCTTCGAACTTAGCCCCTAACAATACACTGCAGCCAGGGCCGGTTCATTCTCAGCGGTGAGAATATCAAATTTAATGGAATATTCTTCTGCCGAGTCATTTCCTTGTTTCAGGGCTACCAGGCATGAGCTACTCATTCTGCTGTGATCTGGATAGTCAAATGCAGCTTTAAATTTGGCCGGGAATGCCGTATACTCTGGTATCTGCAGTCCACATGGCCGTAGCCCAATCTGACGCCCGCCCTGTCAACCGTTGAGTCATCGCTGAAACTTTTTGAGCGGATGTTATGTCGGGATACTCAGCAAAGTATAAATCACAGGCGAGCAAAAAGTTCCTGCATGCAGCTGGATCCCCCCGTACCTTTCCGGTAACGACACATGTCACGGATGAACGTGGCCGTTACTGGTGTGGGTGCTGGTGGAGTTCGCACGGCTCGCACCAGCTGACCTACCACATTTGTTAGCTGCTCCAGCTAGGTCTGATGGCTCGAGACTGGCTGCTGGAGCTGCTCCTCCTCATGTTGGGGGCATGGTCATCTGTCATGTTGGTCGTGTAGAAGCGGACACGCGTGCAAGACACAGCTTTAAAGTAGATAAGGGTTTTTTAAAAGAAATGTCACAATGAGCTCCCTGAGCTTCAGAACACAGGACGAGTTAAACTCTCGAACTCAAAGTCTTTCAGTGGACTTTTCTCCGAGCGCGGCTCCCGTTAAGTAGAGAGACTGGGAACTCGGCAGTAACCCCAACAGAAACAAACTATAGGCAGTCCTCTCACTACAGGAGCCCGCAATCCAAATCTGGCTTCGTGGAGTCCAATCCAGTGGGAAATCCACCGCTCACGCCTGTTACAAACACACACAGAAGGGGAGAATCACAGAGAGACACACAGTCAAATTCCAGTCACTGATGAAGAGCTGAGGAATCTGCAGCGCACTGCAGGGCTGTAAAGTGTCCCGCTCTCCGCTGCCACTGGGAGAGCTTGCTGGAAGCAGACGAGTCCTTTCTTCTCCTCACGCACACAATCCCTTCTGGTGAACACAAGTCAACAGTTTCTTTCTCACACACATAACACACAGATCCGAGTGAGCTGACAGTAGGAGTTTGGTGACCACGCAATGTACTTTCCGGATCGACCGGGCTTTAAACACTCACACTAACCCAGACACCCAATCACACAACGCAGAAAATAAATCTAGTACCTAGAATCAGTTAACTGAAACACGAGACAGGTGGACATGTCATCAGGTACCTAGCAGCCCCACTAATGAGTTAACGAGGCTCAGATGTATCCCTGGGTTGCCTAGGCATCAGATGACCACACACACTCACAACACTAGTGACATCACTCCTACGTGCCCAGGGCTGTGTATACCTAATACTCAGGGGAGGGGCTTCATTGGGGGCGTGACCGAGGTGGACCAGACTTGGGAGACACATGCCTCCCAAGTTTCTTCCCTGTGACACACCTTCTAATTTTGTGGAGGTGACTATGAGCTCCTTATATCCTGGGGAACAACCAGTAACTTCATCTCTTTTACTCCAAGTCTCTTGTAAAATCTAAATATCTGTGTCTCTAATTTTCTTAATAAAATCAGGATTTCGGCTTTTCAGACCAAAAACAGAAGAGTTCAGGCCCTGAATATTCCAGAGTGAGACACTAAAAGATTTCGTTTAACTATAACACAACTTTTCTGCATTTTCTAGATATAAGATTTTAAACATTACATTTTTTTTAAATTTCATTATGTGGATGTAAACAATGACAAGTTTTTAAAGTAGTAAACAATAAACTTATTTCAGTTTAAGGATTACAACAGTCTTTGTCTTCAAGGTATTTCGAAGTTGTCAACATTTTACCAAGGACCAGGACCAATCTGCGGTCTCCCCTTCTCCTCGTATGCGGTGCACGCACACACACACCATGGGTAGTCGACGTGCATCATGAGGTTTCTTTTATTTTAAACAGAATTGAACAAAAAAACTAAACAGGCATGAGAGCCGAGCTCTAGAACTATAATAGACTAAAACAAAGGGAGACGGGAGCAAAACAACCAGGACGAAACAAGAAAAAGACATGGAAAGGAACCGGGGAAGCCAATACAAAAACAGGACTAAGGACCAGGAAACGAAACAGTGTAGTAACCGGGTTGACCGACAAAGGAACACTGACACCCAAAGCCCTGAAATACACAGACACAACGAAAAAGCACCAAAAGCACCAATAAACTCCAGTCCTGACACAATCAGGCGAGTACAGACTAGATTCAGCGTCTGCTGCATGTCTCTGAGTTCAGAGTGGTTAGAGCTGGGAGGATTGGGCGTGTGCGTGAGGGTACCTGCTCGGTTCTGGATGTTCTGGTGAGCAGCGGCTGCGCCGTCATGCTGATGTACTGGTGGCCGTGTTGTTGAAGGTGTGTTTGACGCTGATTGGGTTTTGAAAGTTCTCCTCTAAGGTCCACATTGTGCATGGTGAGGTCTTGTGGGATACTGTTGCTTTTTTGGAGATCTAGGTGTAGGCACATGTCTGATTTGACGAGGTGAATATGGAAGTCCTTGTTTGTTTTCTTTAGTGATCCTGTTCAGTGCAGCATCCTTCAGTGTCTTTGCAAACACGGGTACTGAGTTTTTGTGAAGATGGACATTGTCATAAAGGCAGTCCATGTCTAAAGTTGAGTGTTGAGCCAGATGACCATTTGCCTGTAAGTCAGTTTCGTGAGATGTTAACATTGATCTTTTGTATCGTTTAGGGCTGAAAGTCCCTCCTAGGCAACAGTGTGGATTTCACAATTTTTCTCCGTCACTGCCCTTAATGAATCAGCCACTCTCCTGCTGGGTCCTAAGGTCATTCGTACCTGTGTGTATTAAGACGGGACTTGATGATCCAAGTTTTGCTTTTGTAAGGAGCTCTAGGGCTTTTTGTGTGTTGGGACACCAGATTTTGGCAACAGTCTTTCCAGGAAATAATTGTTTTTCATCAAGGAATTTGCCATTTGAATCAATGAGTATCACAATGTCAGTGTTTTCTTTGTCACTTGAATCATCTTGAGATTTGATCATTTCCTGGATGCTTGAGTTTTGTTGTATTTCTTGGTTGAATTTGTGTTGTTGAGAGCATTCAGGTGCTGGTGTTGTTTGACACTGTGAGATTTGAATGTTCTTGGTTGAAGACTCTGGGGGTTCAGGAGCGTAACTGAGTTTAGTTTTTCGTTTAAGGTTTGCAGAATGTTGTCTTGGTCCTTTAATTGCTCTGAGATAATTCCGATTGTATTTGTCTGTATGTCTCTGTCCTTCTGTAGATGTTTTACCAGTGTTTTCATTGCATTTAGATCTCTTTTGTATGTGTCTCTCTCTTGTTGAAGCTCTTCTACTTGCTTTTTCAGTGCATCCAGTTGGATTTTGTAGCTGTCTCTTTCTGTTTCTGTTTCTTCTGATTTTTGTTTAAAGACTGTTTCTCTTAGTTGAACTAATTCAGTTTCTAGTTTAATAAAGTGCTCCTCAGCGTCTCCTCTGATTGGCTCATTTCAGTAGCTCATTTGCATGTCGCTCTGTGGGGGCGGGGCTCCACTTTTCGGTTTACCTGTTGGATGTTTTTTAATTGTTGGGTTATTTTTAGCTTTTAGCCAAGTTACCTTATATTTAGCATTAAAGTCCTTAATGGTGTCGGAACATCAAAAATATCCAAGTTTTGTCCCCTTTGTCCACAGAAGGCACTTACTCCTGCTCTCCTGTGAGGAACTGTGTTGGCAGACGTACGATAATTATCGAATTTGTATGATAATTCTACCCTCCATATGATGTACGATCAATAATTCCAAAAATCCCATAACGTACGATAAGTTTACCCTTCATTTCATGGCAAAGTTATTTAATTAGCACGATAAGGTGCAGATCCCAGTTTGGTTCTGTCTGCCAAACACACTCGGCTTGTTTATCATCGCACGATGAAACACGTGCTGACGCACAAAGTAAACAGTGATTTTCTGGGCAGTTCAGTGTAGGGACTCCTGAACTCCACACAGGTAGAGGCGCTGTTCTGGCCAGAGGTGTTTTTACAAACATTCTGTAGGTAAAAGTGCCACTATACACTATAATATGCGCAGTCTGTGATATTATGTGTTATTAAAGCAGATTTTCTGAGCAACGTCAGAATGGAAATTGCATGTGTACGAGATTTTTTCTCAAAATACGATCATTTTAAGCTGCTGGTACGATACTTCAATATTTAAGATCTGGCAACACTGGTGAGGAGGCGAGTCCTGTCAGTTTCGCTCGGTTTGAAACTTCGTGCAGCTCCTCCAAAATGCAGCAGCTTGTCTGAATAGACATGATTTATTTTACTTACTGTCCACTGAGCAATCGCCCCAAATTAGTGTCATTTTTATTATTTTAGTTTATTAGTTATTTCAACTTTCCTCTCAAAATAAAAGTGCATTTTCTCCCTCTCTCCCCTTTGTCTCTCTGTCTCTGTCTCTCTGTCTCTCTCTCGCTCTCTCTGTCTCTCTCTCTGTCTCTGTCTCTCTGTCTCTCTCTCTGTCTCTCTCTCTCTGTCTCTCTGTCTCTCTCTGTCTCTCTGTCTCTCTCTGTCTCTCTCTCTCTCTCTGTCTCTCTGTCTCTCTGTCTCTCTCTCTCTCTGTCTCTCTCTCTCTCTCTGTCTCTCTCTCTCACACTTTCTGAGAGCGTGAGTGATTGCGTACATTTTTTCATCTCTTTTTTCCTTATATTTTGTGGTTGGTTTTGTTAGAGTTTGAACACTTTTTCACGGGTGGTTTTTGGGGTTTTATTTGTGGCAGCAGGTCCTTCACAGGCCCCGGGCGCTGCTCCTTCAGTGCAGGTTGAAGATCAGGGGGTCTGTGCAGAAGATCAGAGGGTCTGTGCAGAAGATCAGGGGGTCAGTGCAGAAGATCACGGGGTCCGTGCAGAAGATCAGGGGGTCAGTGCAGAAGATCAGGGTTCAGTGCAGAAGATCAGGGGGTCAGTGCTGAAGATCAGGGGGTCAGTGCAGAAGATCACGGGGTCAGTGCAGAAGATCAGGGGGTCTGTGCCGAAGATCAGGGGGTCAGTGCAGAAGATCAGGGGGTCTGTGCAGAAGATCAGGGGGTCTGTGCCGAAGATCACGGGGTCAGTGCAGAAGATCAGGGGGTCAGTGCAGAAGATCAGGGGGTCAGTGCAGAAGATCAGGGGGTCTGTGCCGAAGATCACGGGGTCAGTGCAGAAGATCAGGGGGTCTGTGCAGAAGATCAGGGGGTCCGTGCAGAAGATCAGGGTTCAGTGCAGAAGATCAGGGGGTCTGTGCAGAAGATCAGGGGGTCTGTGCAGAAGATCACGGGGTCTGTGCAGAAGATCAGGGGGTCCGTGCAGAAGAGGGACTGAACACAGCTCGGCCTGGTGGAAGTGGCGTGACCGCAGACGGCCCTTCTGCTCCTGATAGGGAGGTTTCAGCTCAGGGTGGTGTGGCTGAACCAACAGTCCTTGGTGTGGAGGACATAATGGAAGATGCAGCAGACATGTTCCCTTTGTCCTCTATTGATTTAGAAGCTGGTCACGCTGGTGTTGCTGCCGGTGTGATGACTGGTGTAGAGGAGTCCATCCTGGCGGGTGGGGGTGAGGAGGTTAATTTTGCCGGGCATGAGGAATCCTGCTTTAAGGCACCTTCTGGAAAACGGAAACTTACAGGGGTCAAGTCTGGTGGGAACAAGGGGAAGGCACTGTGTGCCACAGGGCTGCGGGAGGAGAAGCACAGTGAGGACGACACGGATTCTAATACAGTTGATGACTCTGATTCTGATTTACCTGATACTAAAAGTGGGCGAAGCCGTAGGAGTACTTACACGTTCTCCAAAATCTGGTTATTTCTCAGACAGACCAAAAATGTGAAGGGTGTCGCAGTGGAGGAATATTTTCCTGACTGCAAACTTTTTGTCGACACTGTGCAGTCGATCATGAGGTCTGAAGGTGATGATCAATTTACTGTTCAGGAGATTTACAGATTAAAGAAAATTGTGGCAAAGCTCAAATTTGGACTGCAGACTGAAGACGGTTCTGAGACTTTCTAGTTTTACTGTGTTTCCCGCCCTGCTGTCTGTTTTCTGGGTGCTTCCACACCTTCTGATGAGCACCTTCGGAATTGCATCTCTGAATGTGAATGGAGCCCGAGATCCTGTGAAAAGGGCTTTGATTTTTGAGCTGTGTAAACAAAAGCGGGTGGATGTTTTAATGTTGCAGGAGACGCACAGTGACCAGGCCAGTGAAGCTCAGTGGGAGCTTGAGTGGGGAGGCCAAGTCTTTTTTAGCCATATGTGTTCAAATAGGGGTGGGGTGGCTGTTTTATTTCAAAAATCATTTTTGCCAGTTTCTGTTGAACTTACTCATGTGATTGAGGGGAGGTTTTTGATTATACGGGCGAAATTTGCACGTTTTTAGGTGAATTTTGTCAATGTTTATGCTCCTGTTATTGCCACCACCAGGGTTGCTTTTTTAAATTCTGTAACCTTGCTTTTACAACAATGTTGCACCGAGGAGTATTTATTCATGGGCGGGGATTTTAATTGTACGGAGAATGATGGACTGGACCGGAACCATGCTGAGACCCATGCTGCATCTCGGCGTACGATGTGTCACGAGCTCTCTGTCTCTCTGATGTTTGGAGAACCCTGAACCCTAATGTCCGGCAGTACTCATGGGCCCAAGCACGTGATGGGTTCTTGTCACTAGCCAGGCTTGACAGGTTTTATTGTTTTACACATTATCTTAATGTTGTTAAGAGCTGCTTGATTTTACCGGTTGGTTTTTCTGATCACAGTTTGGTTATGTGTACAGTATTTATTGCCGACTTGAGACCTAAGAGTGCATATTGGCATTTTAACACCTCCCTGCTCAGCGATATGGATTTTAGAAAAGCTTTTTTAACCTTTTGGGCTGATTTTAGATTGCAAAAATACTGTTTTTCTTCTCTGTGTCAGTGGTGGGACTCTGTCAGCAGTATACTTTCAATGTCTCATGGCACATTAACAGTTCTATGAGGAAGCTTGAACAAGATATTTTAGACATTCACGAACGCATGGCCTTTTCTTCGGATCAAGGCCATGCTGCGGTATTAAAGTCCAAGAAGTCTTCCCTTGCGAACCTGTTGGGACTCAGAACACAGGCGGCTCTGGTCCGCTCACATTTTCAGAAGGTAATGCAGATGGATGCCCCCTCTAAGTTTTTCTTTGGCCTGGAAAGGAAAATGGGCAAAGTCGGTTCATTCACTCCCTGCGGTCTGAGGGGGGACTCGAACTGACCAGCCCTAGCGATATATGACGTCGGGCTGTTCAGTTCTGTGCTGACCTTTACCGCAGTGAGTACGAGGAAAATTGTGAACTTGCCCAGGACTTTTATGCAGGTCTCCCTAAAGTCCCTGAGGAGTTAATGGAGGATCTGGAAAGGCCGCTGGGTGTGCAGGAGCCTCATGCTGCGTTGCAGAGCATGGAGGGTGGCACTGCCCGTGGTATTGATGGGCTTCCAGTAGAGTTTTATAAGGTTTTCTGGTCTGAGTTGAGTGATGACTTGCTGGCCATGGTTACTGAGAGCTTTTCGGATGGCCGTCTGCCGTTGAGCTGCAGAAGGGCTGTTATTGCTCTGCTACCGAAAAAAGGGGATCTGCAAGAAGTAAAAAACTGGAGACCAGTGAGTCTCTTGTGCACTGATTTAAAGGTGCTGTCCAAGGCTCTTGCTATCAGGCTTCGGGATGTGATGGGGCATCTCATCCATATTGACCAGACCTACTGTGTGCCTGACAGGTCCATAATGGATAATATCTGCCTGGTCAGGGATGTTTTGGGCGTTTCTGATGTTTTAAGCATGGACCTTGGTCTTGTTTCTTTAGACCAAGAAAAGGCCTTTGATCGTGTTGAGCATACATTTTTATGGAACACCCTTAGAGCTTTTGGTTTCAGGCCCTACTTTACTGGTATGATCCAGCTGTTATATCGAGACATTGAGAGTGTACTAAAGATTAACGGTGGTTTGTGTGCTCCCTTTACAGTTGGTCGGGGTATCCGGCAAGGCTGAGCTTTATCAGGGATGTTGTACTCCCTTGCCATTGAGCCACTACTGCACAGGCTTCGCTCTAAGATTGGAGGTGTGTTGCTCTCCCAATGTGAAACCTGCTACAAGTTATCGGCGTATGCTGATGATGTGTTGGTCATGGTTCACAACCAGGCCGATGTGGATAATTTGGCGTCCGGTGTCCGTGATTTCGGACGGCTATCCTCTGCCAGGGTTAACTGGGGTAAGAGCGAAGCCCTAGCAGGTGGCACAGGGCAGGGGGTTTGCCCAGCCTGCCGGAAGGGCTGAGTTGGAAGAGGGGAGGCCTTCAGTACTTGGGAGTTCACCTTGGGGATGGGGTTGCATTGAGGAGGAATTGGGACGGATTGATTGAAAAGCTGGAAGGCAGACTTGCCAGGTGGAAGTGGATCCATCCTCATTTGTCCTTTAAGGGTCGGGTACTTATTCTTAATAACTTAATGGCCTCGGCTGTTTTTCACCGTTTGTTTTGTGTGGATCCTCCCAAAGGGTTGCTTTTACGTTTGCAGGCCGTCATGGTGGACTTTTTTTGGGACCGTCTTCACTGGCTGCCTCGGGGAACGCTGTTCTTGCCCATGCAGGGAGGAGTTCAGCGTCTGGTTCATCTGGAAAGCAGGCTCGCCACGTTTCGCATCCAGTTTGTCCAGAAGTACTTGACGGGCCCGGCAGATCTGGTGTGGAGAGCAGCGGCGAGTGTTCTTCTGCGCAGGGTGGATGGTCTGGGACTGGACACTGACCTTTTCCAGATGGATTGCAGAAGACTGCGCGTGAGTGGACTTCCCAGCTTTTACCAAGGTCTGTTTAAATACTGGTCCCTATTCAGAACTGAGAGGCTCGCCGCCAGCCGCTCTTTGTTCTGGCTGCT
>JBBJLS010020587.1:0-15169 GCA_037577275.1 Bryconaethiops microstoma
CTCTCTCTCTCTCTCTCTCTCTCTCTCTCTCTCTCTCTCTCTCTCTCTCTCTCTCTCTCTCTCTCTCTCTCTTCTTTTACTGGCCTCATCCACATCCCAGTGCTGGGGGCTTTAAGGCCCTACAGAGAGATCATGCACTTCTTTTGCTTCTCACAATGAGTTTAAAGAAACAATTTGGTTCAAAATCGAATTTACCTAAAACGTGTTTGACAGATGGTTTGATTGTTGCTTTAGTTTTTCACTGGAGCCATAAAGCTAATGTAGCTGACATAAATTTGTAGTCCCCAGGCAAACTGCATAGCTAAACCGTCACACACCTCTAAGTCAATTGAAATAAACTTGCTTGCTTTGACTCACTGTTATCTATCGAAAAAACAAAAATGCATCATATGGTAGCTAAAATATTACTAGCAGCCAATCTTTAGATAAGACAAACCTTTATTTCTTCCGGGATCAATAAAGTTTTCTGATTCTGACTCTAATTCTGATTCTGAAGGTGATACTGGTGGGACGTCTGCTGAGCAGGAAAAGGCAGAAGGTCTGGGTTTGGGGGTGCAGGTTTAGATGGAGGCTGTATAATGTTTTACTAGCCTTGTGTGCAGTGCTTGCCCAGAGCTGATGGGTTTCTGAAAGCGGCAAGCAAGGCAAAGAAGGGGGGAACGAATGAGGGCTAGAGAGAGAGAGAGAGAGGGATTACAGAGCGGTGATAAAGACGAATCCAGCTCCTTTTGGGCGGCGGTGGGTGGAAGCAGAGCAGTGAGGGGCAGCAGGACATCTTCCGCCCCGTTCATTGTTGCCCTGTTGGCATGGCCTGAGAAGCTTAGAGCCTCAGAAGAGCCTGGACAGGGGGAGTTTAACCCCCTGTGACTCCACTCAGGAGCTCTATTGTCCCATAGACCTCCTGCCCCATTTCAAAACGGGGACGGATATTTCAAGGCACAAACAATAATAGTGTACTTTCTGTTACCTGAGACTGCAGGCCGTTTAAATCTCAGTTGTGATTGTACCCTGTTCATTTACTATAGATCATATTTGACACCATTTGTATTTAGCTGTAGTTATTTGTTTACTGTTTATATGTTCTGTTGTATTGTCTTATGTAAACACCCGGGCAAATTCTTTATATCTGCGAGTGTACTGCAAGCCAACAACGTGGCTGAATAATTTCCATTATTTTCCCCAGAAACGTAAGACACAATGTATCCTCTAGGGGGCAGCACACTAACGTAACAAAACCCAAAAACCTGCCCGGTTTCTTCTAGTAAATCATTCTTTTTATTCTTTTATCTTCAAAATAGGTTTAAACCCTATTTTGATTATATTTTGCTATTATATCCATGTGTAAGCACATAACTGCATTTCATGACTGTTGGAACAAAACCTTGCATCTTTGGGTTTTGTTTTTTTTTAACTTTTTTTCAACCTAATTTGAAAATACCAGATGCCATTTACAGTGCGTAAGAAATTCACAATAAATGTACCAATAAAACGATTTAAAATGACATCAAATTAAAAATGTTTACAGGAGCTGAACATTTTTTTTCTCTGCTGTAAAGTCACTTTTTTTGGAGACAAGGGGTTTTTCTTACAACATCAACAATATTAGCTTATAACAGGTATAAAAAAAAAACAAAAAACAAAAAACAAAACTTTGAATTTGAATCAGGATAAAATGTTTTACAAACAAAAATGCGGTATTGATAAAAATGTTTAGAAGCTGCACTTTCCACTGAATTTCTCTTCTTAACTGCTGTGTGTTAGGGTGTTAAGATTGTACTCAGCAATTCTTCCTAGACATGTAAGTTAAAGCTCTAGTAAACCCCCCCTAACCCTAAGCATTTGTTAGCATAGGCTTGGGAAAAAGGCCTCACAAAAGAGGCTTAAAGAAGCCTTCCGGTCTATTTTACTGGAGGGGTTAGTGACAAATAAGGGTCATTGTCATGGGACGTTAAACCTGGTTTATTTTAATGGCAACTTCAGAGAGCTCACACGGCAAGGTCAGCCAGAGCTCAAAGTCAATATGACCACTGGCCCTTTGTCATGTGACCTACAACTGCTGGACTGTGGTGGTGTTTGCACTTAAAACTGGACCTTGGCCTTCACTTTTGCAGATGAAGGTTATTAAAAAGTGTGTACAATATTTATGTGCGTGCCGTCACACACATTACATTGAGGTATTGATATACTATCTCTCTCTCTAATCTCTGTTTCAGGTTTTCTCCGATAGAGTTCTTCTTTTTCTGTTATTATTTATATTTAAAATCTCTACACCACAAAGGTCTGTGTAAAAAATGAACACTAGGGGTCAATAAAGAGCTGCAGTGTTCATTTTGGTCAGTCACATAGAATCATTCTCAAAGACTTTGAATTTGAGTGCCCAAACAAGCAAAATTCATGCATTTGTCTGCTTGAGGACACCTTGCTTCCTTTTTGATTATTACTTTTTAAGCAATTAAGCAGAATACCTGAAAAGTATTATTTCCAGTCCCTAAGCCACAAATACAAAACCTGGTTTAAAAAAAAAACCCTTAATGGATGCTGGTAAAAAAAATAACCGCCAGTATTTTATAGTATGGTAGTTCTAAGCTTATGTTGGTGCACATGAACAATTTTTAGACATTTAAAGCTTGTAAAAGAAATTCCATGTTTTAATTTGAAGCTGGTAACAGGTTTTATCATATACCTAACAGTTTTACAGTGAGTCCTTCATGAAAAGCTCTGGCATTTCATTTCTTACAACTGACTGAAACCTGGTTAGAATATGGCCTGTATTTGCATTCAGTTTCCAGATGGCCCAGAGTGCCATTTTTCCTCATAAAACTGGTCCTATCAACCGTAACGACTGTAACATATCAATACCAGTCCCCGAATTAGCCATGTCTAACTACACCAGTCTGCAGTGGGCTGGTGCTCCGCCCAGGGTGAGTCTCTGCCTTGCGCCCGTTGACCCCGGGATAGGTTCTGGGTACCCATGATCCTAGTAAAGAATAAGCAGTTACAGAAAATGAATGAATGAATGAATGAACTACACCAGCTAGCTTCCCCAGTCACGACATGCTACCAGTGCAGGGGGACGAAGTTTAGCATGTGCTTCTTCCAAGACACGTGAATCGCCATTCCATCTACTGCTGGCAGAATGTCATTAACAGGTCGGCATACTTGAAGGAGAACACTAAGTGTCAGTTTTGTCAAGTCATTTCTGTAACAGGTGCCCTCGATGCCTAGCATCATGCTCAGATGGGGGGAGAGGGAGAGGGAGGGCTATTACTACCTACCCAGAGAGAGAGAGGGTAATCTTGCTCTCTTAGTCCATCAACCATAGATGACTGTGGCAGCCCTGAGGATCAAAACCTGCAGTTTTGATTATTAATTACATATAATATATCATAATGAGTTAATTCAGCTGTTTTAAGGTGTACCCTTTGCTAACACAGCTTGAATAAACCCTAGAAACAAACAGATCAAGTGAATGTGATGCTCTGGAGAAGCCACACATGAGCCTAAGTTAATCATCCCTAAAGTCAGAGGTTGGCTAGATGGTTATAAAGTCCCCCAGCACTAAAACTCCAATGTGCGGGATGAGTTGAAAGTCATTTATGATGTAGCACTAATGATCCAACCTCACTAGTGCTCTTGAGGCTGAAGACAATCAAACATTTACAGCAATGTTCAAACATGTGGAGGAAGGTTGGCCTAGGAGGTGTCTGCACATCTTTGGAGGTGTAGTAGGTTTTCTACTTTTGATGTATTTGTCTCTGCACTCAGCAGCATGTTCTTCATGTTCATCTAAATGCTAAGTGACTTTTTTTTGCTGTGATAAAGATTTGTCAGTTTTCCCTTTTTAAACAGTTGTGAAGCTCATGCTGGAATTCTCTTAGCGCACCTGAAGAGCTCGAGTGCTTATGAGTGCTGACATCACGACAAGGGGATCAAATTTGTGGCCTCGGGCACCATTCCCAAGTCCGTTCTGTTGTCAGTGGGGTTTTTTTTTCCGGTATTGCAATTTTTCCAAAGAAAATTGACAAGATTTAAACAGTTTCCAACTGACTTTTAACCGGCAGTTTAGGTTCTAAATAAAAATGCATGAAGTGAGGAATCACTGGAGACAATCCTCCAGCAAGAATCCGTGGTAAAGTGTTACTTAGTATGTTGAACAAAAGTAATTGAGTTAAACTGGCGCCAAAAAGAAGCAGAGACAGAGTGCAGAGCAGATTATGAACCCACAAGATCATGACTGAAACTCATGAACTGCTCTTCCATTAGAAATGTAGAGTGTAAATCCATTAATAGACTTGATTCAGTGTGACTGAAATGTAAAAAAAAAAAAAAAATGCACTGTCCAGTTTCACAGTGATTCAGTTCTATTCAATCTCAACGCTTCATCGTTTTTAACAATAAACACAAATATGACACAAATATAACAAACTCATCGCCATCACAGTCCCCATTTGAGCTTGAGCCTTTTTTAAGCAAAATGCCACACGAAAGCATCGAATGAATAAATAATTAAAAAATGTAATAATAAGAGGAGCAAGAAATACAATTAAAGAAACCTGGGAATATTTTTTTAAGTATTACATAATATTAATAAAACAGTTGAAACAACAAAAACAGTATCATGAAGAGGAAAAAATAACGAATTATTAAAAGTTCCAAAACTCTTGGAGAGATGATACACCACATTTGATGTTCTCAGCCCATTTCTTTTCCAAAAAGTGCCACATTTTGATTCAACGGTAAAAGCTGTTAATTATACAATAGAGAAAATCAGTGCAGATGAAATACCACTGGCAGAACAGTATTTTTGAAATTGTGTCCATCAAACATGGACACAATTTCACTCTTAATCAAGTGTTCTTTGAAGAAATACCATAGAAGAACCAATTCTGGTTCCTTAAAGAAAGTGTTATTTGTTGTTTCCAAAATCAGACATGTTGGAGGGTGATAAACGTTTTTTAATGCTTAAAGGGCAAATATCATGCAAAACTGAGTTTTCCTTTTTGTGAAATAGAGTTTGATGTGGCAAACATTGTAAAACGTTCAACGTGTGTACTTCTTTCCCCACTCCATTTATATATTTAAACCAAGCTACTAACATCTCTTTTTAACTCATTGTTTGTGTGATGTAATGAAAACGGGTGCATTTACATATATCTGCCTATTCACCAGTTTACCTCTGCCCAGTTCCGCTGAAGTTATAAGGAGTGTTTCAGCATGGACTGTTTTTTGACTGCAAAACAGAGCAGCCAATCAGAGCAGATGTCATTTACAGGTATATTTTACACATAAGCATATTTAAAAGGCACAGTGAAATTGAATTACAAATATTGTTGCTACACTAAATCACACAAATGTAATAGGTGGACCTCACAAAACATGCAAAACATGTAATATATGGGGTCCTTTTATGATGTAAAATGTTGACTCACATAAAAAAACCCTAAAAGTATTAGGAACCATGTGGGAACCTTTTTTTTTTGGAGTGACCATAACCCCGTTAACCCATTCCTCTCTCTCCATCCTGGCCCGTGAATGCATGGGGCTCCAGGGCTCTGCAGGTAGACTCTGGCTGGGGTGCGAGCCGCTCTGCGCTTTCCTAAATAGGCGGCATTGTTTTCCTCCAGAGAGCGTGCAGTTTTCAAGACCCCTATGACTAAACAAATTGGAGCCTGACCTCTTGCTCTGGCGTACTTACCCGTGACAGGTGTATAAATTACTACACACGCACCGTGTCCCACCCCGCCCATTACGCGCCAAACTCTCTGGGCCTCTTTGTGAAGTGTTTCTACACATGAAGGGCTGTGGCCCTTGACCTCAGCCTCTCATATTCAGCCCACCCCCCCCCTCCACCCTTTGCCCAAAAGGCTGTGGCCCCCGCCCGGGTAAATGTCTGATTTATTCGTCCAGCACAGACTGGGAGACTGGCTCCATGACCCTCCACATTGTGCAGCACTGGAGGGTCCGGAGAGAGCGAGAAGGGGACAGCCCTGGCCTTAGGGCACACATGCCAGTCAGCTTATAAAGAAAGGAGTGGCACCGTGTTTCACACATCCTCATAGGAGCCCTGTCCTGAGCACAGAAGAATAGGAAAAGACTCACAGGCCTCTTTGTCTTTTAATTAAAGTTCTCTAACAGACTTCCTTATGTGTTTTCTGGTACTGTATAACTCCATTTACCCCTGGTCACTTCATGTGTCTTCAGGATTACATTTGGATAAGGTCTATCCACATATAAACGCAGTTATAAATGCACCGCTGTATTTAAAACGTCTGACCATTCAAAGCACTTAGGGAGCTGCAGTTTATCTAGATGTTACAGCAGCGTAAACACATCCATCTCGTCAAGCCACATTCGCGAACAAGAGGCCATCCCGATTCTACAAGACTCCCGAGAGAACACTCACCGTCTGCTCTGTGGACATCGCTGCTTCCTAATTCCCCTGATGGAAGTTTGTTCTCTGAGTTTTGTGTTTGGAACAGCTTGTTAGTTTAAATAAAGCTCCTGTTTGGTTAATCTTTACCTCGTTTCATCGTTATTCACTGCCTGGCTTCAATACATTGCGTTTTAATGCATGTGGAATGTAAACATCTTCTAAACACTGTCTGCAGTGAATTGTGCTTTCTTTTAAATATTACCAATACAACGAGGCACAACAAGGGCAACTGGTTGTTGCATTCAAGCTGATTTGCATATCATTTGCTACATAGTAATCACATTTCAATCTGATTGGCCATGCATGTGGTTAAAATCTTATAGGGCTACTGTCAGGATACTAGTTGCATGAAATGTCCGGGTGTAAACAGGGTCTTTGGCACTGTAATCTATAAAAAAAAGGTTATATTGCCTAGTTAAAAAAACAGTACTAGGACCTACTTTGAAGAGTGAAGTTTGGCAGCACTTTTTTCCAACAGTTTTTCACACAGAGTAAGAAACCACATAAGCAAGCCTACCTACAATTATTTAACAGACTGCATTCTTACTGAGGTGCATCAGCTAATTAAAAAAATTACAGAGGCAAAAGCTTCCAGTAGTTGCTAGCGGGAAGATTTAATGAGTGAAATTTGTCTCCCACTGACTCTTACAACAATCAGTTTACATGTTAACCAAATAATAGACTGAAAGTAGTTTACTCATGAAACAAATACGTGTAGACACACAAAAAAATATATATAAACGATCCTCAGGACATCTTTAATGTCATTGTGCCATTAGCATGAAGAATATTTAATCACATTTTGTGTATTTGCTCATTCTAGAATAAAACGTTCAGCAACACTCTTAACAAAATGAAACATCGTTTTAGAGATGGGTTAGTGCATTTGAATGGTTAAATGCATAGTTTCTTAGATTCAGTGGTTTATAAGAGTTTTTGGTTTGGAAGGCTTGGGCGAAGAAGCTCGTTCTCAGCCTCTCAGTCTTGGCCATGATGGAGTGGAGACACTTGCCGGAGGGCAGCCACTGGTGAGTGATCTGGTTTGCCCTGGTATAGAGGTCCTGTAGGCAGGGCAGTTATGCATTCTGCACAATGGATCACTCTGTGGAGAAGTAGAGAACTTGAGATCTGCATTTGTCAAACCAAACAGTGAGGCCTTCAAGAGAACAAACTTAGATCTAAAATTTTCTCAGCTGTCTAAGGTGATGCAAGCACTGTCTTGCCTTCTTCACCAGAGGTGTAATGTGCATAGATTATGTCAGACCCTCAGAGACCCCAAGCTATCTGTAGCTGCTTACGTTCTCCACCTTGCTCACACAGATGCTGAGTGGCGTATGCTGGATGCTCTGCCTCTCTGCTGAAAAGAGCTAAAACTAAATATGGTGAAATGGTGTTTAGAACATCCCGCTCTGAGCACTTCACTACTGCTCTTCCGGCTCCGACACTGGTCCCTACGCTGGTTCTAAGGCTCCTAACCACGCCGGTTCCATGGCTCCAGCTCACCGGATCCCTTTTCCTGGACACAGTTCTTAGCTAGTAAGCTTTCAAGAAAACCCAGTCCTGGTCAGCCTAGTCCTGGACTACATTTCAGTTTCAGTGAAAATGTCCATTCAGAATGCTATGTAGTCTAGGACTGTGCTAAATCCACGTCCGGGACACCAACTGTCTGGAAACAAGTAAAATGAAAACCACAAATAATGCTATAACTGAGGCAACAATCTAGACGTGCTTTTCCACAATATCTGAGCCAGTCAGTGCATTCATATTAGAATCATTTTCATTGACCAGATTTAATCAGTGTTCATCTGCAACAGGACTGGTGTGATATCAGTCACACTGATTTCAAACTTTTGAACAATTGTATTTGGAGGCAAATGCACTGAGAAACGACATGAAAAACATTTTCTGGATAGTTATATGTATATTTAAAAAAATATATATATATATAACTAATAATAATAATAATAATAATAATAATAATAAAATTATTATTGTTGTTGTCATAGTTTTTTTTTTTACAAAGGATAAACATGTTTGGTTTATTTTTTAAGCTTTTGCCCATTTTGTGTTATATATTTTTTTCAATATGTTAAATTCAGCAAATAGACAGTAATTGTGTATTAAATGTGTGTTCAAATCAACAAACATGTCATTTCACCAGGATCCCTCAAATGTTTGTCTACAATGGTAGTTGTATTATAGATGATAATATTTTACTAAACTAAACTACAAAGATTCTTTTTTAACCAATTCATTTCAGTGAATTTAGGTATTCAGAAAAGAAATGTAACTGCATAGAATATTCTGTACAAAAAAAAATTACTCAAAAAATTACTTTTAGAAATGTCCTACTCAACTTAGGAATGACATCTGCTTTGGAATAAAAAAAATAAAAATTAGAAATGGAAAGCTTAACTTGAAAATAATCAGTGAGTTAATCAGTTTTACTTTATTATATTAAATCAGGTGCTGCTAACAGAATCACACAAATCCAGGCGATGGCTAAAGTTCAGGAACCAGACCTGCCTGCTTCCAAACAAGAGTTTTATAATTACAGACATTTTTGGAATTTTCTAATTTTTATTTCTATTTAGTCAATACTATTTAGTTCACATACTTAGATGAATAGTTTTAAACTGTCTTCTTGGCTGTCTAAGGCGATGTTTTATGTATTCCATCTTTTTTCGGCTTCCCTCTTTCTATCTGACAGTCTCATATTTCTGCACTTCCATTCGTGTCACTCCACTAAATGATGAGCAAAAGGTCTTCCTTCTTATTATGTGGAATTATGTGGGTGTGGTGGCACTTCACGTGCTTCCACTATCCATCCGTCAAATTCATCTCACCCAGAAATGTCACACATGTAGACCTGCACACTGTGGCCCGGCCGCTGATATTTCAGTTGTGTCTTTGTTGGCTTGGCACCATTTGTGGCGGTCTAAGATCAATAGCATTGCGCCTTTTTTGTGTGAGCTGTGAAACTGCTGGCGGAGGAACGTGAGAAGGGAGGGAGGTGAGGAGAGAGAAAGATGAGAGCGTCCGGGACGTCCCGTGCACCGCTCCCGCTTTTGTCCTCCCCCTCTCACGCTCCGAAGGAGCAGGCCTCTGAGGCTGCTGCTTGAAAAAAACCCCCCACAAAATAAAAAACACAACTTTCCTAATCAACATTCATCTCTCTCACCTCAACCCCACTGCTCCTCCACTGATGCTTTTCACACCTTCTCTATTAGAGCCAGCCTCCACTGGGACAGTTCAGTATGGGCCAGTGTGTAGCACACTAACAGGTTTTAAGGTATCAGCAATTACCCTCAAACCCAGTATCCACCACATCTGCACACTATCAGCTCAACACCACATGCCAAGCATTCCTGCTAGATATAGTCTTGCGGTAAGCCTGCTGCATACAGGGGTCTTATGAGGTAATTCCATATCGACAGAGAGAACCTCTCAGGAGCTTAGAGGCCTTCTGGGAGCTAAAAAATGATCTGTGAATTTTAGGTCATTTTTTTTCAGTATAATTATGTTCATGTTCAAAGCAAGTAATGGAGTAACATTCCTATTTCATTATTCAGTTTTGGAAACAATACGGTTAAATTGCCCAATGAAAGTTTGTCTAAACCATTTTTTTTTGCCTGTGAAATCGCTAAATGAACCCTCCCATTGGTTCAGTTTCCAGACGCTATTGGTCTACTGTGGCAGATGACAACAAATCACATTTTGATCAAAATGTTTCAAATGGTGGAATGCTGATCCAGTCTGAGGTGAGTGAAGCCTGCATTTGTTCAGATGTCTGCATGTGAATTCCCAGATGAGTCATCGGGATTGTGCTCTTGGAGAACTTTTGGCAGACCAGCCACTTCTGGGAAGATTCACAAGAGTTCTCAGTTTTCTCCATTTGGAGTCTTATGGAGTCCCTGAACCTTAAAAATGGTTCTGTTACACTGATATATCTTAAAAACATTCTTTAGTCACTTCTTCTGGAATTTCTTTTGAATGCAGGATGGTGTGGTGCTTGATGAGATCTTTATGTTTACTTCACATTGCAAGGTCCTGTGATGTTTAGATTCAACAGGGCTGACAGTAATCAAACCTTGGTACGTCTACTCTGACTGATCCCCTTATATCATCTACATTTGCTTAATTGTTTGACACAGAGCCAGTAGGTTGTTAGTGAGTGATCAGTTAGGGAAAAAAACTATATTGTGTTTATAAAGGTTCAGGTGTTGTTTGTCTTGAAGTGTGTTTGAAGAAAACGGTCTTTTACTATTAAGTGTGACACAAAGGCAGTAACAGAGGAAATCACTGTAGCATTAAGTAAACAAGCCGCCCTCCTTTTCTCAGATTTACTCACTATCAGCTGATGGAGAGCAGAACTGGCCTAAAATAGCATTTCTGCCGAAAAGGTGATTCTGCAGGGATGGAGGGAAAGTTTTCCACAGGATTTAACACTGATAAAAATCATCATCTCCAGAGAACAGAGCGGAACAGGATCCACACACAGCCGGCACTTTGCTGATCTCTTCCCTTCTTCACACACTTAATGACTTCTAACCGAATACTGGACTGAGCTCCTTTTGGCAGTGTCCTACACACACACACACACACACACACACACACACACACACACACATACACACACACACACAAACACATACACACAGCAGAATGCGACATCTCTAACATACTGCGCTGCTCTCACTGCGTACAACCGAGAGAGACGGAATAAGAGAGAAGGAGGCTATCCGGTCTAGACAGCTCTACATACTTTCTCCAGACATTCAGACATTTGTTCACACAGACACAGAAGATCAAGCGGTTTCCTGTTCGACCCTGCAGACAGTTCACCCACCTTTTCATTAACACGGATTCAGCAGAACGCCAGCCTCTGCACAGCTATTGTCTCTTGTTTTGCTCTGGGGCTAGATGCCCGGACAGTGGGCACATGCAACACAGTCAAAAATATTTACTCAATTGCATTCTGATTAAAAACTCATGTTCAGTTAGTGGCAAACAAACACATTTTAGAACACATAGTAGAATTGTGCTTGTTTAATAGTAGTTTTTAAAATGAAAAACTTTAGTTCTGTAGAAAACATTTAAATTTTCACTTCTCAAAAAGTGACTGGTTCATTAAGAAACAGGCTCCTGTGTGGCCCTATAATTGGGAGGTCACGAGTTCAGTCACCAATGATTCTGCAGCCATTTGTGGCTGGGATTCTAAAAAAAGCTAAACTGGCCTCGCTCGGAATGATGGATCTCCCTCTCCCCCGCCAGCAAGCCAGCATGAGCGTTTGTTAGCTGACGTAACAGAATAGGAAGTTAATGGTCTCCTCCAAGCGCAGTGAGCTGTCCAGTTAAGTTACAATAGGAGGAAGCACATGAAGTTTACCATCATTCATCCATCCACCCATCCATTGTCGGAGCTCCCCAGTCAGGCTGGTGTGGGGTGCTGGAGCCTCTCCCAGTGATCAGAGGGCGAAAAGCAGAGAAACACCCTGGACAGGTCAGTTTACCAGACAGTGAGAAGGACATTGTAGCAGTAGCTTTTTGCTAGAGGCTAAGACCAGAGATGGTACGCACTGTAGAAGACTTTGTTGTGTTTGTTAGTCTCAGTCTTAGATTCTCTGAACTGACACACATGCTAAAATCAACCCTCTTCTAACCCCCCCCCCCTCACTTTTCACCACTCTGTAACTGGCTCTGCTTCAGTGCAGCAACACTTCAAAGGAAAATGAATAAAAAATGTACACTATAGTGTTTTAAAATTATTTTTTGGTACAATTAGGTGGTAGAACATTGGTCTGGATGATAGAATGCCTCCATCCTCTCTACACTGGGACAGCATGAGAAGAAGGTTACAGCTAGAATAAATATTTAAAATTCTGCAGTTTCTTGGTCACTGCTCAAATTTTAAATAATTTGTCAAATTGATTATGCTAGAGACTTTGCACAAAAAGGTAACATCTTTTTTAAAGTCTTCATGTAAGTATGTGTCTTAACGTAGTTCACAAGGCTGCAGGACATGTACATAAGCCTTTTAAGGCGACTGACATTAACCCATACAGACATTTATTAAGGCTTTTCCCAATAAGTCTTTACTGCTGCTACACCTTCTGGCATAAAACTGACTAATGCAGCCTTTATGACCAGTGACACTTGTCAAAGCTTAAACATTAATGTGTCTGTCATAAAAGACTTATGTAGGGGTCGAGTGTTAACGGTGTTTTAGGTAAAGGTCTTATTCCGTTCCGCTGTACGCTCAGGTGTGGAGGCCATGTCAGCTTGAGTGCACGCTGTCATTAAAACTTACGAGACACTGAAATTCAAAAATTTGTGTTCAAATGTTAAAGATCCTACTTTTCACTAGTTCTGCTCATAATACAATTGGTAAAACTTGCAGTAAACTAAAAACGAACACAACACTGAAGCATTTTCACGAGTGGTATCAGACTTTTTGACCCCACTGTTTTCACATATGCACAATATTACCAACAAATTTTCTAGAAATAATGACCGTGAGCGGTGTTTGCTCGGCTGCTCTCCAGACCCCCGACCCTCTGCGGGCTTGCCCCACCCCATTGTGGGCGGAGACAATTTTGAAAGTTCTCCAGGTTCAAAGATCTTGTGTTTTTTATCCGTTTGTTTCTAAGATCTAAAATAAAAGAAAGTTGTGCATTTTTGTTCTGTATGGGCATTTGTGTGTGACACCATTTTTAAAACCTCAGTAGTGGTTATTATTACTATGTTTTAAAATTACAATACATTTGGTTCTGTCTGACACCTCCAGCATCAACACAAACCGGGGGAACTTCCATAGAAGAAGTTTTTTTGCCATACGCTGACAATTTACCATTTGCTGAGCTTCCGGCATGTATCTGTGCTGCTCGTATTCTAAGGAATATGTCCCTGTATGACGAGGTTGATAGAAAACACAACCCACTAGAAACCACTACTGGGAATTTTTGTGACGTCTGGATGGGGAGAATTCCAGGCAGCCGTCTGGTGAACAGATCCAATCTAAACAGGACTGTGAAGAGAATTGTTTAATAAAATTTTGATCAGTGTATAGTAATTTACACCAAAACAAGAGTCTTTGCTTTGGCCCATGTTTGATAATTGACCGTCCATTTACCATGAACCAATTATCACAAATCCCAAAGCAAACAGACTCTGTGTTTTGTTCGCAGTGCTTGTGTTGTGTGTGAACGGAACTCATGGCCAAGGTCAGCAGGTTCCCCTTTGTCCCCACATCCCCCACCCTTAACTTGAGAGTGGAACCGGCCCCTTTCTGCCCTCCCTCATGCTGCTTTGAAGTCGTATCGCAGATGCTGCATGCTTTTCTTTCTTTCTGCCGTTCAGATGGATGCGCTCGATGACAAGAGGCACCCCCGTGTTTTCACATGCTCTGAAATGCCACAAAAGAGGTGGTTTTCTCTGAGTCACAGAAACTCCCGGCCCTCGCCGCCGCCCGAAAGACGCTATGACGTCATACCTCGGCTTAAGCAGCATCCCTCCGTGTTCTTTTCTTTGTGTTGTGTCATATTTAACATGCCTGTGGTCCACTGTGTTGGCTTTTTGTTTGTATTGCTGGCTTGTATGAGAACTCATTTGGCATTCCTCGTCCCTCAGGAAGGAGGGGCCCCTGGAAAGGTCACGTTTAAGTATAATAGCCCAGGCTTTAGACTGAGGTGGAAGGGCTACTCATTTGTCTTCCCGATAACAGACCAAAATGGGGCAAAAACCAGCATTGCTTGTCTTCATTTCAAAAGGAAACGTCTTGTTCCCAGATATGGAACATTCTTCATTGGATCATGGTCTTCTCTTGGTCTGAGTGGGCTGTTTGTTGTTGGGAGGATGATTAGCATATTTCAGGTTTGAGTAACACACATTTGTAAAATACCCACATAAAAGCTTTGGGGCAAGTACAGGGGATTTAGAAACACTTTTGTAGAAGTTACATATTGTCCTGGGTTGCTATTTGGGTGGGTTTGTCTGCTTTCTTACCGCGCTATTGGACTCTGCCCAGTGTCAGTGTCCATCGCAAGGCCATTCCCAAGTCCATGTCCAAGTCTACAACGAGGATGAGTGGGTGTGTGGGAGTTTGTGTGTGTTTCGGGGGTTGAAAGTGCACTGTGTGAAACTGGATAGGGCTGACCTTGGGCATGCAGCCGTATCGGAGGGGAATCGGGCCTATAACAGCTCTTTCTCTCTCTCTCACAAACACACACACACACACACACACACACACTTGTTTTTCATACAATGTCAGGACATTACATATGTTCCATGTGTAGCAAATTAAGCTGTATTGTGTGGTATAGCAAAAATGTATGATTGTGAACAATTTCTATTAGTCCAATCATTGTGACAAAAAAGGCATAATGTAAAGGGCAGCTGGTGGTTTCAAATAGTGTAAACATTTGACAGCAACGATATGTAAGAACCTACATATAATAATACTCCATGTGTATTACAAATACAAAAGTACCTATATACACCACATACACAGTACACAAACACACACAAACACACACACACACACACACACACACACACACACACACACACAAACATAATAATAATAATAATAATGTCCTGTACATTTTATGGTCATGTATGTATTTTTTATAATAATGCCCTGTATACATACATACATATATGCATGAGTGTGTGTGTGTGTGTGTGTGTGTGTGTGTGTTCCTTATAATAAGTCAGGACATTATTTGTCCTAAAAAG